>PPHD01013736.1:0-17132 GCA_002909625.1 Bambusicola thoracicus | reverse complement strand
GTGACCAAGAGCCTTTTCGGGTATTGTTATCATTCCTGCTCAGGGGAACAGATATAAGGACACAGGTCATCTGACTCGGCGCTTTTTTGCCCCTGCTCGTCTTGGGATCACTGCCGGATCCCAACCGCTCGCAAGGCTTCAGTGTAGCATAAGGCCTTTTGGCTCTCAGACAATCTTTTTCTCAATTATTTTTCATCTATATTGTATTATAGTGTGTTATCTTGCATATTTAGTAAATTAGTTTGTTTCTCCTCAGATCCTTGCCGCTGTTTTTAATTATTCTGGGGTCCCCTGGGTTTCCCTTCCCGGAGGCATGGATTCTGCAGAATCCCTCTGCCCCACTAGTCACGGAACCGGGCCAGACCAGCCCATAAACCGTTGACACACACACAGAGTTGTGATTTATCATAATTTTGTTCCTCATTTTAAATGTTTTGCATCATCTGACCTACAGGAAATGCAACTGTTTAGAAAAATCACTCCTTTCTTTCTTGTAGAATGAAGTACTCTTTCAGAAAGTATGTATTCCAGACCTCTCTCCTGTTCTATAGATCCAGCTTCATTTTTTCCAGAAATTGTTCTCCCATTTTTTCCTGATAATCCCAGACACTGAAAATGAAGATGAGGATAACAGGCAATGTAATTCAAAAGATGAAAATTTCTTGGGTTTTTTTTTTCGTTCCTTATGAGAAAGTAATACGTAACTAAACAGATAAGACTAAGAAAATGCAAAACCTGGCATTTCTTCTCAAACAGGTTTAAATTAGTTAAATCTACTGCTATTACTGTTGACATGCTGGTTGCCTGGGTAGAGCTGCAAAACTAGGTCTTACTGGGAACGTTTATTTCTGCACTTTATTATAAGTAGCCCTGTCAGAGAAAAGTGAGCTAAAACCTACATTTCATTTCCTGGTCTAAGAGATATACTTGATCCATTTTTTCTTGAGAAACTTGAAGCTGTGGAGCATCATTATTTTTCATCACTTAAGATGAACCCTCGAAAAAATGTGTCTCGGTATGCAGACATGAGAGGTGAATAAGTAGTGTGTCATAGGTATTTCAGCTCTTTTAACTACACATTAACAATTAGGTATTACTCATGTCAGAATACAGACAGTATTTCTACCTTGGCTTCAACATGTCTGTTGGTGGAGGTGTTTACACATGATCTGATTAAATGTGAAATTAGATCATATCTGGGGCATCCATCTGGGCTGAGCCTGAGGGCCCCGGGGAAAGGCCAGGAATTTTTGAGGGAGTAAACTCCAGTTTGAGATTTCTGCACTTACACATACAGTAGTCTCTTGTGTTAATGTTGCAAGGCAAAAATAAATCTAAGGCTTCACGCATATGGAGAGAGTAAATCTCTATCGGAATGATGCTTCAGGCAAGGACAACAAGTGTGCTGTTGGGAGGGTTAAATGTTGTTTGAGATCAATGCTTCCACTAAAAAAAAAAAAAAAAGTGTCTGCAATGCAAACTCTTGCTCCAACGTTAGATTTTAATTTCTCCCCAACAAATGTTAAATGAAGAACTGATTGCACGCTTTCCATCACACAAACTCTCCCTTTATCATGGAAGTGAACCATCTTTGCATATACGAGTGACAAAAAGGACTCAGATTTATTTGTGAATGCAGTTTTTGCTGTCATTTTCCCCCCCCCCGTATTTGTTATTGCTGTGGCAAGTAGTCTCATTAATAATCTTCAATTAAAAAACAAATGACCAAAAAAATGGAAAGATTAATCAGCACCAAATTGATGTGAGGATGTAACATCATGGGGAGGAATTAGGGGGCAGTAGCAACAGGAGGATTTAGTGTTATGTATGAAAGCACTGCTTGGTATAGTGGGCACAGTAGGGCCGAGAAGGATTAAATTAAAGAAAGTTCAAGGAGGATTATGTCCATAGGCACAAAGAAAGGCCTGCTGATCACAACAATGCGAAGACAGTCTTGTGAGAGTAGATGAATTGGTTTATGTCTTCCGGCAAAGAGATTTATCAGTAGAAATACTAATAATTGAAGCAAACAGAAACTGGAAGTGGATATTAACTACTTCAGCTACTACCGATCAATTGACAACTAATGTAGAAAACATCATGCCCCATTGTACACGCCCCCTGATATAATGAATTAGGTCTCACTGGGCATTCTTGCTATCTAGTTGCTGTGATCCATTTTACTGGAGATGAGGTAACAAAACTCCAGGCTTAAAAGAATAGCTAAGTATATCTTTGTAGTTAGTATATAATTATTTGTCTTCTTCCCATGAAAGAACAGTGCCATATTTAAGCCTTCTGTCCTCAAGCTTTGGACTCCATGTGAATAATTTTATTCCACGAGAACAGGAGTGCTAGACACAGGTCTGGGGTACTAACATATTTGATCTCTTGCCCATTGTAACGCTGTAATACAACAGAAACCATAGCAATGACAGCAAAGTAGCAAAGTCTTAGGCTGTAGCAAGGAAGAACATGCTCAAATGCAGCAGCCATAAATACAGAAACAAAGAATCTGCTTACCTACAGAAGACCTCAGGTAGGCAGGGACCTCCAGCAAGATACCCTTGACTCCATTGCCAACCCTTAAATAAGGTCTGGGAAGGGGTGGAGCCATGATCCACTCCCTTCTAGTCACTCAGGTGTACTACATGCACCTGTGCTCCCTGGGTTGACCCTGCCTTCCCACCAGATGCTCCATCACTGGTTCATCCTGTGACTTAGCATTTCTGCTAAAGCCATCTTTCTCTAAAAGCTGAATTTTAGCTATTCTGGGTCTCCAAAATTTTGAGAATTGTCTACCAACTTTGTTCCATTTGTAATTATTTCATTTGGTGAAATAAAGTAATTAAATATTTTTAGCATCTCTGGTGATAAAAAGCATGCAATGTGTTTGAATAACATGTAAAAGTTCCTTTGTGCATCTAGAAGTTTCTTCCCGTTCAATTTTTTCTCATAATTTCTTTAGCTTTCTTTATCCTATGGCCTGTTCTGCAAATTTTCTTTAACATAGTTCTGATGCCAACAGAACAACCTATCTGTTGGATACATGAAGTAGAGCATTAGTCTTCTACACACGTTTAGGCCACATGTTTTGAATTACTGTTTGATAGACATCATTAGAAAAAGATTACAGTTGTCCACTAAAAGATGTTCACCTCTTCTACCTGTTCATCTCTTGTAGTCTCTCCCTCTTTTTCCTAACTTTTTCATCTTGTTGTGTTTCTTTCAGAAAAAGTCTCACAAGAAGACAAAATCAAGATTATGTGAAAAACTTCCTGTTACTTCATCTATAGTAAACATAACAAGAAACAGAAGAGATCTTGGAGATCATGATTAATAATAAATTTTTATGCGATGCTAAAAAAATAAGATGAGCTTTTCTAAAAAGTTGCCTTACATACACAAAAATATAAATATATTGCATTGTGTGTAAGAAGTTCACACACAGAGTCATACTCCTTCTTGCTGTGATGTCCTCAGTTGGCAGACATGATTTTATCTGCCTTTTTTATTTTTCATTCTATTGTGCAAATTGTCCTGGACTCTCTGTATTCACTCCATTCCCTCAGCCAACCAGCATTTGCTAGAGAAAGAGACAGCCAAGAATTTGTATGGCAGCTCCTGTATCGGTCACTTAAGATGATCTCAAAGGAATTCAATTAAGAAGAATGGCATGCAGAATTAATTATTGATGATAACACTGCATAATGCTGGACATAATATGCATGCAATACAGGAACTAAGCATATGGTAAAGTCATAATTAAGTTTATAAATCAATTAATTGCTAATCTCCCATGTAATTAGTTTTGTTTGTTTCCCAGGAAGATATTTTAATTTGATTGTTTAAAAGTGATAATGAAATTGAAACCAGTTTTTAGCACTTTGCAGTCATAACATTGGTTATGCTGTGGTGCAGATCACAGTTAATACTGAACATGATGGCAGTTACAGAAGATCACTGCAGATCACAAGCAGCACCTAATAAAAGTGTCAACTGATCATTGTCTTTCACCTCTTCTGCCGACAGGCTATAAAAATTCTGGTTTGAAAAGTCTTACTGCAGGTCAAAAGAAATTGAAAATTATCCCATCTGAGGTTCATGTTCAATTCATTATTTTTGAGTCTGAGGACCTAATTATCAGTGTACCTCATTTTAAATGTACAATCCTTCTATTGCACTTATCAGTCCAGGGAAACACTGTGAAATTTCTGTCTAGGATGTTCTGAAATGTTAGAATAACTTCTCCTTGGTTTTACAAATTTTTGTTGAGCAGAAAGTACACAATTCAAAGAGGTAGTCATGTATCCTGCCTGAAGAATTTGAGGAATCAGAGACCACAGCTACTTGTTAAATATTGTCTATCAGGATATCTCTGTAGATGCCATGTGCTAAATAAAGTGAAATACTGAAACTGATCATAGAACCACTGTGCTACAAATGTGGCAACACATTTTTTTATTTATTTAGAGTAAGATGTGTTAACATCCAGCATGACAAAATTTGTACAAAGTTCACAATTTAAAAATGAAGTCTCACAGCAACTTGTGATTCCACACATTTATAGCAAAATTAAAATGTCAACAAATCCATGCCGTGTAGTACAAAAATAAATCAAACTTCAGTTCCACAGAGAGCACAATAAATAGTTTATACAAAATTCTGTCTTAATAAATGATTACTTAAATTAACTTAGAAATGAATATGAACAATAAGTTATAATAAATAAACTCTGATGACTCACAATAATTTCATATGAAAGGTCAGCATTCTAATATGTGACACTTTTGTGATCCCTATATAATAGTCACAGATAACTTTTGATTTGATATTATGTACCAACATTAGATGAGCAGCAGATTTGTGCTTAAAATCCCTTTCCATTGTACATAGGTGATAACAATAAGAATCCAAAACTGATACTATCTATTACTCTACTGAAAGCATTACTATACTGGCAAAGAAGCTGCAGACACAATGCAGTGGAAAAATGCATATGCCATTATGAACAATGAAAGCCCTAAAAGGAGGCTAGGGCAAAAGTACAATATATATGGCAGAAGGTGAACAACAAGCACCTTGCTTCAGCTCTCAAAAAGGCAATTCTGAGCATGGCAGCTACAACTAATAGCACAACAGAAAAAGGGCACTGTACAGATAAGATACTGCAGAGCCCCAAAGTAATTACATAATCTTTTCCCAGCTAGTTATTAAAGTCCTCGTGGAAAACTGTAAGCTTTTGTACAGTGAATAGTATAAAGTGCCGCTGGGATATACATATATTTATACATATATATATATACCGAGGTTGAGTATTGTATCAGAATATTTGTTGTGAGATCCCTGTAGTCTCCCTTAGCAATATTACTGGATTGGCCATAATGGCTTCCACTATAATTTGTTCTAGTTTAGTGTCACAAGGCTAATGACACAAGAAATTGCACACCTCCGTATGGATATATAGGGCAAGGTAAGTGCAAATAGTCAACTGGCACATTGTGGGGACAATGACCCTGTAAGTCCTGTTCTGCTAAAAATATTTTATTTTTTACAAAATCCATCTTTTTCATAACAAAATTTTAAAGTACTTTTGTACTTTCTGCATAACATCAAGACATGGAAGGAAAAAGATATGCTATCAAATTTAAATAAAGTCAACATCCGTAAAACACAACACATCACCAAATTTACTACTTAAAAAAAGAAAAATGTTTTAATAAAAAGTGGTCTTATGCATACATATAGTGCAGTCATTTTGAAGAAAACAATCAAATCTTGAAGATACAAATAAGTTTTATCTTAAAATGATCCAGTTTAAAGCAAAAAAAAGTGCTGAAGTATATTTAGTTACATTAAAAATTTGATTGCATTCATTTTTGCAATAGGTAATATTAGAACGAATACAAAGCATATGTGAATGCTGCAGTAATGATTGTTCTCCAACTAAAAGCAAAACATAAATCTTGAAATATTAAAAATGGGATCAAATGCTTGGCCAAACAAAAGGAAAAGTCTTTACTGAATTGCATTCCCACTACAGAGAGCAGCGAATGCAGTTCAGTAACGCTAACAGAAGCAGATCATTTGTGTTTATCCCAAAACTAAAGATGTGAAAAGGCAATATTAATTTTAAAATATTGTCCTCCATCTTGAATTGGAAATACAGAATTTCTGAAAGATGAACTACATTGCTATAACAGATAATTCAGAGGGGCACTAGCAGTCCAGCAGAGGTAAGAGAATGTTGGCTCCAAAGTTTATTTGAAAATAAAAGCTGAAATCTTCACGTTGTCCACCTCTGATATAGTTCTTTTCATAATGGAAGTTCCCATATTCATACCATGTAATGCTTAGAAGTTAATTAAAAAGTGCTGTTTAAGCTGCTTTGAATCTTCTGTCAAGTTTCCATGGCTTGATGTTGTCTTACAATAAATTACCCATTTTGTATCTTACATCTAATCCATGCCATTTTCTTGGAATTCAAAAAACCTCATTTTATTGCCCCCACCACACACCATCCTCCAAAAACAAAAGTCACATAATATTTTCAAGCATTGTTCAAAAATAAAGCATTTTTGCAACCAATTCTTGCTATGAAACAATATGCACACAAAATGTATTTCTTAAATCCCATAAAATCCTCCAACATGAGGCAAAATGATAGTGTTTAAAAAGTGGCTGCAGACTGCAACATTGTCATTCAAAGCTGTTTTTTTTTTGTCCATTTCAGTTCAAAATACTAAAACATTTAATCACTAAAGCATTAAAAAGAATTTACACTCTATTTATTTTGATCAGCTTACCTCTTCAGAAATATATATACCCCAAAAATGTGCATACATTAGCAGCTATAAACATTACATGGCATATCACACTATGTCAGCTTATATGAAAACGTACAAAATGTGAATGTATTCAAAAAACTATTCTGCAGTTACTATCTTTAAAGCAAGACATAAAATCATTATGAAGTCTTGTAAGCATAACACTGTTTCAAACAGAAATAAATATATAACACTTTCTGGTAAATTACAGCAGCAAAAAACAAGAGGCATCCTTTTTTTAAGCAAGACTTTCACCACTATAGCAGCTGTTCAGACCTGAATTCCTCTCACAGCCTGCTTTATATTTTCCAGTAGGGCTTTATTTTCTGGACTCTGATAACGATCTTGATTTGTATACATGTCCGTCAAAGTGGTCACGTAAGCATCAAAATTTTGTTCATTGATTGGTTCCTACGAGATATTAAATAGTGGTTCATATACAACTTTTATTTTCTTAATTGTATATTCATTTAAGCATAACATATTATCAAGGCATAACTGCCACCATTTTTTATATTTAAAATGCCTACTTAGTTCTTACTTAATTTTTTTACAGGATACACCGGAACAGGCCCTCCATGTCTTTGTTAGCAGTTAAATGTATCTTTATGGTTTCAGTGCTGTTACCACAAATATCCAACTGGTTGATGAAACGTAAACATAAAAAAGACATCTATTGTATGAAGTGAACTGAAGATCGCCAAATTCCTTAACTTGTGCTCTCAATCACTTACCATATGTGGCAGCTGGATATTAGCTAGACTATGAATTAAAGACTGGCTTAAATTGGCCAATTCATGAAGAAGAGACTCATTTTGCTGTTCAATTACTTTGTTCTCCTCTTCTATCGTCTTCAGGTTGCTCTCCATTGTGGTAATCTAAAATGGACAAATTTGTGTATAATGTAATATAAGGCAAGCTGTTATAAAGCATGTAGTCTTCAAAGGGAGTAATAACAGAAATACCAGAGAAAGGAGAAAAATATCTATTATTGAAACTAAAAAGTGTTGTTAACGGTTGTTAAAGGTATCTTTTTACAACTGCAAGTTAATGGCTTGGTTTGTTTTAATATTGGCAATAATTAATGAAGTTGGATTTAGTTTTACTGTTTTTGAGATTTTCTTTTTGCATTGAAGGCATTAAGAAGAACCTTAGTTCTGCAAATTCACCCATGTGGTTTAACAGTTCCACTCCTAGAAGCCTAGCTGTCAGTGGTACATTTCTACTATTTTTTTGCAATACGTATATTGCTAGTTAAGCACACACAGCTCCTTGTCAGTGTTGTCAGCTTTTTGTAATTATAATTTTTTTTTTTTTCCTGTGCAAATTCATAGGTCTGCTTTTGAAAGCAGAACAACGTATGGTATTGCAACCGAGTGTGCTGCTGGTGTCCCCAGGTGACCAGACACAAGATAGCTCCAGTCTTGTGTTGTGTTCAAATTAAAAATCACTGTGCAGGCAACTTACCCAAGCTCATGCAGAGCACAGTACTAACAAAGTTGTAAGGATTTCAGATGAGCACTGGCTCATGTTCAACCCATCAGGGGCACATTCAGAGCTCAGTCGTACCTATTTACACTTTTCTATGCAGACCAGTCCTAACTTTCCACACTGGACAACAACTGTTAACAGCTATTACAAACTGTACAGTGTGTGTTTGTCTATGTAGGTTAAAATAGAGGGTGGAAAAAGAAGCCAGAGGAGTGGAAAAATGCTAAAGAACACAAGGTTTTAAATTATCAGAATGAGCTTAATTTATTTCTACTTTGGTATAATAGAATGAATCAGCATTAAACCTACTCTTGGGAACCTGTGTTAGCAGGGTGGTAGGACTAGATAATCTCTAGAGGTCCCTTCCAACCCCCATGATTACTCTTCTGTGATTCTGTGGTTCTGTAAATACTGAGCTGAAGTATTTGTGCAGTAACAGCCATCAGAAAGGGAAAAGATTCTTATGTAAATGTTAACTTGACCAGAGTCACTAAATTTTAGGCAGTGACTGGCACAATCAGGATGTTGTTTTATTCTGGACCCACAGGATAAGTATGCTTATGGAAATACAGCCTGTTAGTTTTATAGACTTAACTCTGATAAGTGATATGGCATCACATAAAATGATCTTTAAGTAGATCTGATTTTGATTACACTTGTATATATAGAGCAATTAATCCACACTGTCAATATTGCAGGAGCTTGATATGTCACAATTAATTGATTATGAGCTACTTCCACAACACACTACAGCAGTCAAAATATCTTTATTCACTTTTGGAACTGGGAACATATCCTCTTTTGTTTTGCTTTCAACTTGTGCATATTAGAGAGCAACTCCATGCAAATACAAAACATTTTTTGTAGGTGCTTGTTAGAGTCAGCCATGCTCCAATATTTACCCCCAAAACTAATTTCATAGTAGAGATCAATATGAAGAGTCTGATGTCAATGAAAACTCAGTTAAGTATGGCATGGTGCTGCTGTCTCACAATAATTTAAATACCTAGAAAATCTATTAAAAATTATAACTGAGCATTGCCACCTAAATAGATTTTTTCCCTTTGAGCTGTATTATGTGAGATGCTGTCTATTTGAAAATTAATTACTTGCAGATTTTTCTTTCCCTATCCCTTATCTTCTCCTCATACTTTTGGAGCTGCATGTTAAAATCAAACAAATTTACTAGAAAAATCTTAATTAAAAATGTTTTCTTCCAAGTCTTATGCAAAAATGCAGCTGGTATAGGAAAGTGTTATTAGTGTCCCAAATGAGATAAAGTCTGTAGTACAACTTTTCACTGTTTGTTTTAAATATGAAAGATTCTGTGTGGAAGAGAAGCCCTTGTTGTAGGAAAAACTTTCACTACTGCTTAAAGTCATACAGGATTCAAGACCATAAGAAACATCACTTTTCCTAGTTATGGTGTTCACAAAATTAACACTATTTTCTCATTGTGTATACTTCTGTGAAGTTTTATTGATATCTAGATGATTTTATAAAGATTTATCATTAAACATTTTGCCATGCTTAATATAATTTTACTGTTGTAAAAAGAGGGAACTGTTGACTTGGATACGATCTTAATAGGTTGACAGTGACTGTGATGTAACAAGATTGCTTGTGAAGCCTCATATAAGCAAAAGAAAAGAAAAGGCAGCTTAGAACCTTCCAGTTTCAAAACTCACTAACAAATTCTGCCAATGTTGTATTTATAGATTTCCTGCCACAGCATAGTCTTTTGCTTTACATTCTTGCATTTTGTCATAATTTCCCTACAGCTATACTTGATTACATCAGAAAACTGTAAAACATCTGTAAAATCCTGTAAAGTTCAAATAGTGACAGAGAACCCGGAATAAAACTGAAATGAGGTTTCAAGATCAATTCTGCTATCATTTGGAAGCCACACTCTGAAAGGCCACATCCTTTACTTTTGGGTATACAAGACAAGGGCAATGGACATTGCACACTTCTCTACAAGCAGTAGGCAACTAAGTAGCAAGGAACATTCATATCTACTTCCATTAGGATCAGTGGGCATTTAATGATTACCATCATGGAATTAAAGGCTGAAAAACACTGGGAACTGCAGTAAAGCTCACTGCTCCTGTCTGTACTCGAATCATGTGAATAAAACAGCACCAGAAGCTATGTTGGACGGTGGAAAATGTCAGGGAAGGAATTCAATTTATTTCCTTCCTTTGCCTTTTCCATCCAGCATTAGGACTGGTGAAAAATGAGAATAAAATGAGGTTTTAACATTAGTTTTCCCATGTTTTCAACAGATTTATAAGGAACCTAAAAGGAACTGAGCTGGATCTGTGAAACACTCTTGCTGCCAAGAGCTGCTCTACATGATGAAGTGTAATAGGTACTCCTTTCCATATCTAAATTTCCTTTGTCAAACAAACCTGGAAAAAGCCACATTGTTCATTTGGGCTCCTTCACCTTGTGACTTATGTTAATGACTGTGATCTAACTTAACAATTTAACTACTATTAGAAATGTATATATAGCTTCATCAGGACAAAGCTGACAGGTCATACTTTTGTCATTGTTTTTGAAAGTATGATTAGCTAGGACTCTTTTCTTTAATGGTTGTAATTGATGTGGAAATTGCATTCTGAATATTGTTTTCTGATTTTATAAATGGCTCACATATTAGTATGTGAGGAATATGAAAGACTACAGTATATTTCCCATATTTCATTTAATCAGTCACGTAGAAAAAGCAGCTGAATTTAGGGCTTCATAAAACTGTTACCTGAGTTCTGAGTTTAATCATGTCAGCTTCCATCTGGGAGTTGGATTCATTTAGTTCTTTGATTTCTTCATCTAACTGTTTAATTTCTTCATCATTTTCTATACCTATGTGATATAAAAATAAAAGATGTATTAAAATACCAAAGCTTTAAATCAGAGTTCAACAAATTGATTACTTCCATATTTGAAATATAATTTACTTCAAGTAAAAGTATTAGAGAAAAAAATATAGAAGAAGGAAATGTTCTTTAAACTTGTGTTCTGAAGTTAAAAAGTTAAATGTATTTTCCACAGCTTTTAAATCAGCAATAATTTTCCAATGTGTGTTGTGAAAACGCCTGGAGAATCAGTAAGTCACAACTTTCTTTTTAAACATACCGATTTTAACACTGCATCAATAGAAAGACACCTGTAACAACAAATTCTGCTCCACAGTCTTATATAAGTTATTTGAAGTTCTATGTTAATTTATAGATCTTCTGAAGGAAAAGAAAATACCTTAAAATTATAATTTTTTCATAGCACAATGTTGTCAAAATCATTTCTCAACATAGTAAATTTTTGTTGATACATTAGGATATATTGTGATTCTGCTGTTGTTTTTAATATTTGCATGGTTCAGAAGAGTGCTATATAATGATATTCAGGGCAATTTGCAAAATGGAGATGATTTTTTAGTTTTTATGGCTTAATTATTTAAAGAACTGGCACCTATATCTTTAAGGATTCAGAGATGAATAAACTCTGTAGGTTTTATTTATTCATTTAATTATCATAGCAAGGCATATAACAGTCCTAGGAAGAAATATAGCTGGTTTTGCTGAAGTAAGTCTTAAGACCTAAAGCTAACAAGTTTGTCTTCCCATTGGCTTGCTCTTACATATCTTTTCCCAGCATGTCTCACTGCAACAGGAAGAATGCTGTGTGTCCCTGTAAGCGTCCCAAATGTCTGTATCCCATTCCTGAAGACATTCTTCCTGGATATGGCAGGTTGTAGAGAAAATTACACCCAGATCTTTAACTCCCCAAATACTAGCAACTGAACCAACATGTTCTCCAGCTGTGCTGGCAATGTGTATTGCAATAGCTCTTCAGAAAGCTTTTTCTATAAATGCTTTTTGGCTCTGAAACACATTTTACGCCAGCATTTAAGAAGGCAGCATATTAGGCATGGACAGCCACAGATGAAGTGACTACTTCAAGTTCTCCAAGAAAAATTAGGACTTAGGTACCTCCCAGACAAGACGTTTACGCGCTATCTATTTAATCTGAAGCCCCTACAGTTTGCTTTATTTGCACTTTAGGTACTAGGGTAGCATCTTCACTTTCATCCAAGGTACGTGCATCATCTTTCCTGCAACTCAAGTTTCCCAGGAAAGACTGCAGATCATTGGAGATGAAAAGGCACAAGAGAGGTTACAGAATCCCAACTCGAAATGAATTCAAGGACTCAAGACCTCATAAGGACTTGACACCTCTGGAAATAGATTTTTCCTCCTTTAAGTCCTGCAACAACATAAGGTCACCCAGCTACTTGGGTGAATGAGATAGGAATCAGAGAACCAGAAAATTACAATGGTATCCTATACTTTGAAACATTTTAGAGTTTTTTGAGTGTAACAGGGCCAGTCTGACTCACTCCACTTTTGGCTCAGATTTCCACAGCATAAAGCCCAGTTTAAATTCTACTGACCTTGAATTCACAGTTTATACGAAGGTTTCCACACACAGAAAAAAGAGCCCACAGTGACAACTTCAGCTACCAATGAAACATTGTATTAACAGGTAATGATTAAAAATTTACCATTACTGGCCCGCTGCTTTATTGTTAGCATTTGTTCTCCAGACAGCTTCGCTTTCTTCATTGCTGAAGTAGCTCTGGGACATCCTGATAAACTGTGAACATTAAAAAGCTTATTAATTTTGATAGATTTTCGAAAATAAATCTTTAATCCAAAGCTGTGTCAGCAAACAGTATTAGAGATGAAGTTTATCGTCATTGCCTGGCACTGAAAGAGTGTGTTAGTCTAAAAAGAAAAGAAAATAAAAAGACTTACCAGTAGTTATTTCATGATTTTATTCCTCCACACAAATTCTTTTTGTACAAACACTAACATAAAAGTCAGATATATCTTGTAAAGATATAAACCAAGGAACAGCAGTCCAATTTTCTAACGCTCTTCTTCAAAATTTGTATTTTAAAAGTAGTTACTTTGTAAATACTCCTCCACTTCAAATTTACATGATTCCTCTTTGAGCTTCCACCCACTTTAGTTAATGTGTCCAAACATTAATTCATTAATTGATGTGCAACAGAACTGTTAACCCTTATAAGCTATGCTTCTCTTAGTGAATATAGTGTGCTGAGCTCAGAAAATTCCTCTTCTTTAACTGCTTCTTAAAAACAACAACAACAACAGTATTTGTGTGTTAGTTGTGTGTTAGTTTTCTGTTGAAGCATAAGAAAAGTAGTTCCCCTAAAAATGACCTTGCTTAGGATATGGATCTCTTACAATGTATACTTGATACTCTTAAGGATGTAGATTCAACTGCCGCTTGTCTCTTATGTTGTCAAAACATTTAACTTTTAACTACATCATACAAAATAGTTTGATGTCGAATGCAATCTCAGCAGATATGTTATAAAAATAAAAATAGATATGGGAAATGCTCACTATTTTTATGTAATTCCATACATCAGTCTGCTCTTTAAAAGTCACATCCTTAATGCATATTATAAATAAGATTAAATGTATATTCAATCTGATTGAAACTTTTAAAACTTACTAAATTCCATACTCCTTCAGGACTCATGATTTCATAAACACTAGAACTGAAAAACATTACACACATGTTGCTGCCTCCTGATAATATCTCTGCAATATGGAACAAGTTTGTGAGAAAGATATCTTTGAGTAAAAGGATTTACTTAAGTACAGACCCAACTTCCCACTAAAAAAAAATTAAGTACAATATGTAATTATTTAGAATTTTTCTTTAAGACGCCTGAGCTACTACTACTAAGTGCAGCCATTTAGAAAAGGCAATTTTTCCAGAAAAATGTTAAAAATTAAATTTATTTTCTAGGAAGAAAAATCAGTGTTCAACATCCAGACTTGTTACTGAGAAGATATACAATAAAACAACCCTGGCAGTATCAAGAAAGAGCATAACCTAATATCATTTTACTATTGCCTGAGTAGTAGGATGACACAGTATTCCAAGCTCTACTCTAGACTCAAGGCATGAACACAAAAAAAAAAAACCCTTGTAAAGTGACAGTGGGAGTCCTGAGGAAGATTAAGGAGAAGGAGGTTGTGTCTTTTGGGAAAAAACCATCCACGTGGGGAAAGGAATTAAAGATAACAACAGTATATGCATTGCATCAATTATGTCACTTTACTTGTATTTTGATGCTCAGTCTTTTTCTCTCCAAAAGCTTCAATAGCTGACCAACCAGGGAACTCCTCAAAATGAAATTCTCTCTCAAAATAGCCAATAAGTATAGCTATTCCAACTCTACGCAGAATTGGATGTTAGAATTGGAACTACCTAAAACCACAAAATAACAAAACAAAGTGGAATTACAAGAAGCAGAAACTGACACTGTGTGCCTACATCCAAGGTTTTGTTCCTCATTAGTCATCTAATATGGATGACTAATGGAGGAGGAGAGCTTTGACTAAAAGGGCTTCTTTCAATGATAGTGCCCAAACCACTGACTACAGCCAGGTTTCTTCTTTTGACCTCTCTGCCCCTTATGCACACAGTTTTAACACATGCACCACTGTACTGCTATGATTACCTTTAGCTTATGTTCTTGTTTTTAGAAGAAGTCATGAAATAGCAGAATCTCATGGCTTTTCCTGAAGCTTCGATTAATACTCCCAAAGATACCAAACTCAACACAAAGGAAGATGTCAAAGTCAGACCATGCCATCAACCTTCTCTGCAGGTCTTTACTGGCAAACTTGTCTCCCCACTAGTTGCATACTGTATTGTAACTGTTCACTTTCCAGGCACTTATAATTTTAATGAAGCAGTGACTAAGTCAGTAGTCTAAATTAGCGGATTGAGTTCTACTAAAGCATATTTAACTTGGCTACATTCTTCAGAAATGCACGAGACAAAGATATCAATATTCATCTTCTTTGCCTATCTCTGCTGTTAATTAAGGTATCTATAAATACTTTAAATCATTAAAAAAATAAATTAGAATTCTGATGATAAGTTTCCACTCTGCAAGGACATCCTAACACTTCCTTTCTACCTTTCAGTACCTGAAGGAGGCCTACAGGACAGCTGAGGAGGGACTTTTTATACGGGCAGGTAGTGACAGGATGAGGGAAACGGAAGAGGGTAGATTTAGACTAGGTATCAGGAAGAAATTCTTTACTGTGAGAATGGTAAGACACTGGAACAGGTTGCCCAGAGAGGTTATAGATGTCCCCTCCCTGGAAGCATTCAGGGCCAGGCTGGACAGGGCTTTGAGCAACCTGGTCTAGAGGGAGGCGTCCCTGCCTATAGCAGGGGATTGGAACTAGATGATTTTACAGGTCCCTTCCAACCCAAACCATTCCATGATTCTATGATTCTTGACTGCACTTACATGTAAAGGTAGTTACTTGTTTAGAATAACCAAACAAAGATAGGACAAATGTAAGGTAAGATGAGAAAAAGGGATAAGTCAGCTTGTTCATTCCAGTAAAGAACTCATAAAATTAATCACAATTATCTCATTTGCCACTGCCATTATTCTCATACACATTAAAAAATAATTCAAAATAAAATACAAGCATAGTTGAGCATTATTTTTCTGTATTAAAAATGAATAAGGCTCTCTAACAACACTGCTGGGAGTATGCCTGTAATAAATACAATCCACACATAACAAGGCATCATTTATCTCAGTTCGACTGTGGATGCCACAGGGCTTGAAGCTACAGCATTTCAGGTGGAGCTGTGAGAAGTCCAATATTCAACTCCCGTCTCCCTCTGAATTCCTGATTGAGCAGGAGCTGAGATGCTGCTGCTGGTCATCAGCAACTTGTCTCCTTGAGACGTTGTGCTTCTGGCTCTCACTGAGTTTCTACTATCAGTTCCTTAATTTGAGAAAGAAAAGTGCAGTGTGGTGTATCATCCTTGAAAGTGAGCCACTGCAAAAATTTACAGAAAACCTGAGAAAAATGAATTAAACTGTTGGATTAAAGTGATCTGGGGTCATGTCCTGCAAACCTCCTGTAACATATGTGCTAAAATTTGAGCAAGCCTCAATTTTTGCTGCTTGGCTGTGTACATCTGACATTGCAGCACATCATTTATATCGGAAATTTGCTTTTGTTGGGCATGAGTGCTAGACAGAGAGGTGAATGGTTCAAACATACTCATGCAGGTTTTGTTTTATCACAGTGGCACTGTCAATGCAACAGACATTTCCATAAACTATACACCTGCATTAATTGGGGTTCTTTTTTTTCCAGGAGCACTTTACAAATGGAGGAATGCAGAGGTATAGAACAAGTAGCCCCACAATCCACAAAATAAGCTCCATCCATATGGTGCTACATTTGCATTTTGGCCCTATTTTAATGAAGAGTAGTGACTTACAGAAACCCAGTCATCTAAGACATATGCAGAAAGACTATATGAACTAATTAGGATAAAGTGCATATATGGTCATTGCACTGTTTAAGAGCTGAATACAATGTTAAGAATTCATTTCCTTTTTCTTGCTAAGTAGTCTAGTTATGTTGCAACCAATGCCTAGTCATATAATCACTAGATTTGAAAAACAAAGTGAAATTGGTCCCCCCCAAAAAGGAAAATTACTGGGGGAAAAAAGTTTGAAGGAGATTTCTCATTAGTAGTTAGCATGCATTTACAAAAAAGTCTAGTTTAAAACAATGAAACGGGCTAAAATGCTGAACTGCATCAAGAATATAATAGCACTGTCTTTGAGGGTACAAGGAAGGAAGGCCATCTGAGTGGAAGGGTCATTGACCAAGCGGAGTAATTGCCTGGGTGACTGATTTTAGCTATCACTCTTTT
>PPHD01013735.1:0-17134 GCA_002909625.1 Bambusicola thoracicus | reverse complement strand
TCAGACCCATCATTTTTGCAGACGTTTTCATGGCATATGCCATGTGCAGAGAAATGTGAGCAATGTCTATTAAAGAGGGAGCATAAGTTATTCAAGCACTCTTGGGATACAGAGGACTCAGACTGCAGAATAGAAATATTGCTATATTTCATAAACTGGAACATTAAACACAAAATCAATTTGATTATGGAAGAAGAATGAAGATTATTTTGTGTTTCAATCAAATGTCATAAATTCAGTTCCAAACTCTATGCTGCATTCCTTTGCTCTGCCAGGGAAAACATGCTCCTGAAATCTCAGTCTGCATATCCTTGAGTCCACCCTCCTTCAGAGGGTGTCTTAATCTAAATGAGGGCTAATATCCTCGTGTGCTGTTACTAATTAATGAGCTGGTTTCTTTCTGGAGGTAATGGTTTAGGAAGTGAAGGCTTCTTACTATGAAACAGTTAAGGAACCTACATTCATTATGGTAAAAGAAGCAACACAAGATCCAGCTTTATAGTCATAATCTGCTTTCTGACATTACATTTCATTTTTAATTACATAGAGAAAGATTACTGATTTTTGGCTTCAATATCTGTAGTAATGGTGCATATCAACAGCTGCTATAAAAAATTACAAACTGACTGTGAGTTGGTAATCTCTTTTTATATTTCATGAAAGAGTTTTGGGATTTAAAGGGGAACATGAAACTCTCCCTCCACCATCCTGCTGTAAAATTTCCTTCCTTAGGCTCAGTCTAAATGTATTGAATCACATGAATAGATGAGCAAAATGCAAGCCTGGAGATGGAAATTATCTGAATATCCATCAATCACTGTATATCTCAACTGTACTAAAATGCTTTAATTTATAGAATCATAATGCTTTAGAAACCAGTTCTTTAACCATATTTTCTCCTAAGCTGTCATTCCTATTTCCTGGACGTATTGTGCAAATCAAATATTCCCTGGCCTATTATTGCAGCCCGTTCAGCAAATTCTGTTTGAGTGTCCCAACCTGCTTTACTCTTCTACATTAGCCTTTGTCATGGCTTTTTTTTGGTGAAAAACAAGAAGCGCTTCACTGTTCAGTGCTGTAGTACCACAAACACATTATCAGTGCCTGGCAGGTAAATAATCCCATGGATTTCCATTCTCGCTTGTTTTAGATGTAAATCCATCTTCCTTCTAGATTTGTTATGCAGATGCAGCTCATTTAGCAAGCAATAGATGGAATTTTGCTTCTCAGAAAATAAAAGTACTCGTTTCCCAACTCTGTAAAAGTTTACTGATACCAGAAACTGGCTTAGAATTATCTTTAAAATTCACCCTAATCCTGCAATGAATTTTAAGTCCTCCTTAGTTCCAGTTTGATGTTCCTACAGGACAAACTCTCAAAGATGCTTGAAAAAAAAAAAGTTGAGGGAGAAACAATACCTTGGTGTTTATCACTGGAAATTGAACTTTCGAGCCCTTTGTAGCTGAGGATGTCAGCTTCTCTGCTGGTTTTGAAGGGATTCGATGGATAGCGGGAGGCTGATTGTGCAGAACGGAGGACAGGCAAAGCTGCACAGTGTCCTTCAGAGCTTTCAGCTGCGACTCCTGGGGAAAACAAGGAAATATCGCTTCTCTGAGATGTGTTATTACGAATAGAACTGCTTGCTTTATCCTTTTGTATTAAAGCTAACATTTACAAACAACAGCTGATTTTTCTTTCTGTTACTATTAGCAGAATCATGTGGTTTTTATATTAAGTTGCTGTGCGCTAGACACCAAAATACCTAAAAAGTCCTTGCATTCTTCCCTTTCATCCATGCACTTTATCTATATTGGTTATTGCAAATACTCATTGAATTCTATTTTATCAGTACAGGAACAAATATACCACCTACCAAATCTCATCATGTCCATATTTTCACATATAATATTTAGTAGAGAGAAGTAGAGACTTGCAAGTACTGCAAAGACACAGAATTTGCATGGAATTTTGGCTATAATGTTCAGGATAATTAGTATTTTTCTCCATTGTAAAGACTGATTTTAATCCCACAGAAGGATGACTGCTCTCACGTTCATACATGTGCCTATTACACTGTTTCGCTGTATAGTAACTCACAGGCCTTTCCACTTGTTAAGATTGTGACTGTCCACATCCATTACTGGATTTTAAGCCAATCTACACCTTCCAATTGGTGAACAAGCTGCTGTTCTCATAATTACACGATAGTGTTTGTAGCTTGAGACAGAGTACTTTCATTTTACTCATAAATACAGATGTATTAATGAAAGCAGCAGTCTGACGCTAAACAAAGTCGAGGCAGTAACAGCAGTGAGATAACTACTCACTGAGGAGGTCCCATTTTAAAATCTTTGTTCAATCACTGCAAGTCATTTAGAGAATCAAATATATATCAAATTTATTGCATTCATTATACTTGTCTCAGGGGGAGTTAAACAGCATTTGGCCTTAAAAAACCTTGCTTTTGTTCTTTGTCTCAAAAAATCTGCCTATAAACAAATAATGCAACCAGGCATTTTGGCCTTTAAAGATTTTTTTGAGGGATTGTGAGGTATATCATGACTAAAGCTGACGAGAAACACAAGTATACGTAAAATACTGCATGCTACATTTGTCAAATATTATGCATACAATGCAAAAATATTTCACAAATAAGAATCGCGAGCAATGAGATACGGTATACAACATCTTGTTTTAGTTTCTTTGCTAAATGAGTACTCATAGATCCTGGCAAATATCCTGTGTTTGATATCAGATAAACCCCCACTAAATTCAAATAGGGAATGTATCCTATAACTGAGAGGCTCTGAGAAAAAAATAAATAAATAAAAAAATCAGCAAACATTTAGTAGGGAATACTTCCCTACTTTTGTAGGGAAACTTTTGTAAAAAGGGCTGTTCTTGAATCTGGGGGATAAGTAGCCTCTTGACCCCAGGAAGAATTTAAGGTAGGGATGCTGGTCCTCAGAAATTTATCTGCAGATAATTTCCACCAGATAATTACTTATCCTTTCCCCCTTCTCTCCTGTCCTTCAATGCTTTCTTCGCCTTGCTATGGCCAGTCATAAATACTGTCAAGATGATATGCATGTATTTGTATTTTCCTCTTTCTACTCTTGAGACAGAATTGGACTCAATATAGAATGGGAATGTAGCAAAGTAAAAAACATCAGGCTTCCCAGGATCCCATCATGGGAGTTAGACAAATGCTGCAGTGCGAATACACTAATGTGAGACATTAGATCTACTGTCTGCACAAACAATACTTAAAGCAAATATTTAAAACAGAAGTTTGATACCCTCCCAAAAGTACAATACAATTTTACGCCAACTTCTAGTCACATTTTGAGACTCAGTAACTCAATTAATCTTTTCCAGTACAACTCATATTCTAAAAACAGACTGCTCTCCACATGAACCCCACTTCTACTGCATGTACTATGTCAACATAGTTAAGGGCACGTCTTCACTGCACTCATCTCCAACTATTTTTAGTTCATAGAGAAAAACTCTTGACCAAGGCAGAAAAGGTATTTGCAAACTTAAATAATCTTACTATTCTGTAGTGAGAATAAGCGTGGGTACTATGTGTCTCATAGAGCTTTTTCACATCTCCGCAAGTATGAGCTTTGTACTTTTCCTTCTCTATCTCTGCAGCTCTTTCTCACAGAATCATAAAGCTTGCAAAAGACCACTAGGATCACTGAGTTCAGCCTCCAACCCATCACCACCATGCCCCCTAACAAATGAACTATTGATGCCATCCAAGGACTTTCTCAATGGTAATTTACCAGAAGATTATTCCAGTCCTCAGGAAAACCTAAAGAATGATAATCTAGTCAAAAATTAAAATTCCATAATGTTTACTAGGAAAGAAACATAGGGTCAGAGAAGTCAACTGAGCGTGCTGCAAATCCCCATTTAATTTGCAGACTGGTTTCCTTAGCAGCATTCTCATTAAAAGTTCCTGATGTCAAATGCTCTTTGCTTTCTCCTTCACAGCCATCCGCATTATAATGAAAGGGTACATTTAGAAGAGTTTTATGTCAAGTATTCTCCCTTTGTCATTGCCACAGACAGCAACTGGCACTAGTGAGAGAGCATGCCTGTGAACGTGTATGCATGTGCAGAGTGAACACAATTTCCCAATTAATATGATGAGCAGGTCAGTTGAGTGTACTTGCAAGAAACACCTACTATATCACCAGCAATGCACACAGTTTTAGATAATGCTTCTGTTTACGCTGAAGAAATTTTGGAGGTAAATCCTCAGCCAAAAGGGGGATTTCAGTCACCGCGATACTGATAAGCAGAAAAATACTTTAGTGCAAAGGTAATACTTCTTTAGAAGTCTCTTAGACCCTTTCAACCTGATTTTTCTCTTCTTAAAAACTCTGCAGCTTTATTTAACATCATGCAACATAATTATTTCCACTGACTTCAGCAGTTACTCCCAAGTGTGTGCCGTTAAATACATACCTAAACTTCTGCAACATTTTCACTTGTTTTTGTCAAGTTATGTAGAAACATTCACAGCTGATAAACATGCTTACATCACGTTACACTTCTTACCTTGTCAAGGGCTGCCTTTTCCAATTCATCTTTTGCAGCTGCTAGTTTCTGCTCCAGATCTGTTAGCCGTTGTGCCTGTGGGAATAAAGAAGAAAAAGCCAACGCAATCTACCCTGTAATTTTTCATCCCATAATTTTTCATGCAGCACCTGAGAGAGAGGAAAAGATGTAAACTTTGTGGGTAATATATACGAGCTGATTCAGAAATGCTTGCCAAAAGACAAAAGGACTCTATTTCCTCCAAAGCAAATGTGTATTTTTATGTGTGAACTTGGGTCTGCACCCTTTGTATGAATGCAAGTTTACTTATTAATTTCTGTGCCAGAAGCAAAAGTAATTCCACGCTATATTTACAACTGTGCCACAGTATTATTCTGAAAAAATAATTTTCAACTATTTAATTATTTTGTTCATTTATCTCACTTCTGTTTCTAATTCAGCACATGATTTTGTAGTTTTAAACAAGAGATTAAAATTAATGTAGGCATAGAATAGAGGAAATCAACCTCGAACATTCACAGACATTGAGCCCCTTATGAGATGCCACTGTCTGCTGGTACACAAAAGGTTAACTCCGAATTTGTTGCTCCATCTTCTTCCCTTGAGATACAAAAGGAACACTCACAGGAACAGTGAGTTATGCAGCTATATAGTGAAAAAGGATTTAGGGAGCTCTTGATTCAAAGTCAGCATCCGGCACCCAAGTCTGCACCCAGTGTGGGAGGACTGTTGCCTTTTACACAGCACAGTACTATTTGCCTGCAGGGTCCTCTGGGAGGAGAGACCTCAAGAGATGTTGTTTGCCAGCATTAGGCATAGGTTGCACTGGCTGATAACATGGCAAAAGCCTGCCATTCGTATTTCCCTGACCACATAAAGAACCACTCAGTCACATCTTAGAACAGGATTAGACCTTGATCTGGGGATTAATCAGACCCATGGTTTCGTTAGCAAAAAACCTGTATGGTTACGCCATCTTGTCTCCAAGCAGAAGTCAACCTCTTGCTCAGACGCAGGGAAGTCCCTTGTGAATGCGTTCCATAATTTCTACTGCATCACATTTCTTTGAGCTGACACTAGTCACTGCCACACACGCAAAAGAGAATGGACCACAAGTTTAGCTCATCAGCATGCAACAGAGCAGCCATTATAGAAGGATTCACTGATTTCACTTGATTTTGCATAGTTTGCCTGGACTTATCACATAAGATCATTAACATTTTGATTCTTGGTACTTTTTCCCGAGTTATACAAATTTCAATTTCACAGAATGAGAAACAACATTTGAAAAACAGTACATATAATTAAATAATTTCAATTGCCATTAAAAAGGAAATTATGTAAAATAATGTTTTCATGGTAGACAAGAGGCAAGCATGGCATCTCTGATGGCGTGCATCACTAAAGGTTTAAGATTACATAGAGGATGATGGATTGTCACTTGGTCAGTCAGCTTTTCCATTCAGCACCATCTCTGGAACACCAGAAGATAGAAATTTCAGGGCATTTGGTTTTCTTAGACATGAGTTACTAGGTAGCTGATACGAAGAAGGTACCAGGAGCTACAGGGAAGAAGCTACTGCTTCCTTCTTATTCACAGCAATGTCTGGTGACATTGTTCTTGGTGAAGATGCAGTCATATCAAAATCAAGTTTGAGGGGAAAGTACTTCATTTCTTTAATGGGTGCTGGCCATTAGAAAGAATGAAGTAATCTTATACGGATGGAAAACACTACTCGCATTAAACAAAACATTTTCTGTGTATGGCGGAAAGGGTTTATTTCAAAGGACAAAAGGTATGTATTAATACTCTTCCCATTGGCATCAATTATCAAATCTTATTACTTTTGGTGATATAGTATCTGAATGGATGGTCTTTATCTGTATCTTTCACATATATTTGCTTTATTTTACAGATTACTAAGTCGAAAGGCCATTGATTCAATGGAAATGAAGTGACAATAAAATTCTGGCATTAAAAATGTTTCTTTTCTGGAATGCTCACTTAAAGTAGTGATGTCTGTTTACATCTTAATCCCCAAACTGCAGAATGACAATTTTTTCTGTGATTTTTTTTTTTTTTTTTTTTTTTTTTGCCTGTGAAGCCTGAATTCTTACTGCAATGATTTCAGTGCTATTTTAAGTAAAAATATTTTGAAGGAGCCTGTTCAGTTAATGTTACTTAGGCCCTTCATAAAGAACAAGTGCAAAATACAAGGCCAGTTTTCATAAAGAGGTAAAAACTTTTGCAAAGCTTGGTCTGGGAAAACTTAAAAATATCTTTTCTCTTGGGTATTCTTGTAGAATATTTAATGGCTCCATCAGGTCTTACCGATAAAACTGAGATAAATTGATTCTTCATCCCCTGAAAGAATGCGATGAGCAATTACTGCCTGTGAAGTGTACTTTTCCAGATCAAAGGAATGTATTTACCCACCGTGAATTACATCACACATAATGCCCATACTTAAATTCTTCCAGGCATAATAAATATTAAAAAATAAAGAAGAAAAAGGAAAGGATGAATATGATTTCAAGGAGAGAGAAATCCAAAGTGATATCAAATGTATTTCTAGCAAATAATTGAGACCAGGGTGTGAGTTTCTACACATACCAAAACAATGTAAAGACAATGCCTGTGTATGTTTGGTGTGATAATTTTGGGTGTTCAAGAACTTACAATTATCATACCTATACAACAAGTTTCAAATGAGGTGAAGGACAAGACAGCATGGTTACAAATAATGCACATCCATTAGAAATAGATGTAATATTTTCAACTCCATTTTATTTTGCAATAAGCCTCAAGGAAGTGCTTGAAAAATAAAATACTTAGTGTCCAAATTTTTATTTTATAATTTATTGTATTGTCTAAATGGGACAAGTTTTTAATTGGAAATCACTTAACTGGAAAATGGAACAACTGCTTAATTGAATAAATTATCCAGTAAACAGAAATTTCTGTGCTTATTCTGTAAGCATTATTAGTACCCTAGAAATGCACAGATTTGCGTTTCTGAATTGCTCTGTTTATTGTACAATTGTACTGTTCTCAGCTCATAAATGTAACTGAGAATAGCACTTTTTGGTAGCTACACCTTTTAATTACATGTGAACCTTAGGTGTGATATTTAGCAACACTGAATTGTATTTCAAGCACTTTTAAACAAGAATAAAAATCAGTTACAAATAAAATTTCTATAAAATCCCACAGATCATACATTTTCTTGATGCTCATTGCTGCCACAATACTTTAATCTCTCATTCTAAAAAGGAAATAAGGCCTTTGTCAGTTTAATTAGTGGAAATTTCACTTTACCTTCCCCAATCCCCATGCTTTTCCTTGACATAAATCCAATTACAATAAAAGCAAAATGGAACTTTGCTGCGGTGTTACTGAAGTACTTGAGATTTAATTACAGGAAAATAATTATCTCCCTGCAGAAACAAACTCAGAAAACATACATGCATAGAAAAGACATTACTAAGGATGTTTACGCATGGACTTCTTTTTAAAATTCTTCTTTTTTTATTTATTTTAAAACTCTCTTTTTCCTGATGTATACTTACATGCGATGGCATCTTCTCTCCCACCAATCCTACTATTTTTTCTGATCCTTGGGCAGTTTGGACTTATTCAATGCTTTACGTGACAATACGTTTAAATTTTTAAACTCTACTGGGCACATACAAAAGCTTTATTACACTATTTAGAAAACGTCCTCGTCCCCATCCATTTCAGTTTGATATTGATAGAAAAACTCTGCTCATCTTGGTGAAAGCTGAACTAGGACTGTAAATTAATTGAGTAACTGAATGCTATTCAATGCCTGTTAAATCTAAAGCTGCAACTGCTAGATTTAGTTAAATTCAACTCTCTTTCATGCTGGCTATTGAGTAGCCTTGTCACTCATAGGAACTCGATTAGCTGCTTAAGATTGCATTAATACCAAATGCAAATCCACATTCTTAAGGCTACATCCTAAAGGCCATACAGAAACTTTCCTAATAGAAATTATCAGTTCATTAGAAAATTTATAACAGTTTTTTATGCTTGTAACCACATTGTAAAAAATCCCATCAACAATGAGCTAATGCACCTGACTTACTAATTACTGAAATAATATTCACAGTTCATGAATTTGTGTTTTCCCAGACTGTACAAAACTATTAAGAAACAGAACAGTAGAAGATTTGGTTGAATAAAGACACCAGTAAATGATAATACATCATCTGGAGGTGTTCAAGGCCAGGTTGGATGGGGCCTTGAGCAGTCTGGTCCAGTATTAGATATGGAGATTGCCAGCCCTGCCTGCAGCAGGGGGGTTGGAGCTTGATGATCCTTCAGGTTCATTCCAACCCAAGCCATTCTGTGATTTTATGATAATCTAACATCCTTACCAGGAAATACATAAAGGGATACCTCTCCATTTTCTTACATGTCATATATTGTTCATATATCCTTCAGCAAATAATCAACAGAAGCATTATAACTAAAGTATAATAAACTTGGAAAAAACTTGGGAAAAAAAAAATGTCTAGCAGCTCCAAAGACTGAAATACAGTATGCAGCATGAGCAACAGAGATCCTGAACCACACAGATTCAATTCAGCACCTTTCAACTCTCCATGTTATCCACAGAACCATTCACAGCCCAACCCATCAGCTGTCTAACTGGCAAAACAGAAAAACAACCTGGTCACGAAGTTTATACTCAATCCTACTATATTCAAAGAGAAAGAGCTGAATTCTATAATTTCCAGAAATCAATATATAAATAGACCAGCCTTCATGTGATAACAGCTTCAGACATAAAATCTACAATATACTTACTCAGCCATCAATACAATTGCTTTGAGGATTATACTTACAATTTTCTTCCTGCCATTATAATTACTTCTGGCAAATAGGGATAGTCCTTGAAAACAATCCACCTATTTTCTAGCAAATCATGAAAACAGTAACTACAAATTATCACAGTTCAACAAGAAAATTTAGCTCTCCCCAGCAACGCGATCCCAGTTGTCATACATCACCAGACACAATGACTTCTGTGGAATAGCATTAATTACTCATTAAGCCATTAAACATTTAACTTCACTGATTGTGTAATTACCTTGTATTGCACATGCTTTGAAAGTAGAACGTCATCAATCTTACTGTCTGGCCTTCCATAAACTGATGTACACAAACGGAACCAGAGCATGAAATGCAAACCGCTCCATATTTCCAGGCTTACAGAGAACCTGATCTGCATGTACAACCACCAAATCGCTTATCTTACTCACAGATCTTTAGCAATAGTAGCACAAAGGCAATCGTTCCTGAGCTAAAGATGAAGAAAAGCATCGTGCAACACTCGTAGTCATGATTCCTTCTCCTGCTCTCAAAGATCTTCACTACAAGAGCACAAAACATAGTTCAAAATAATGAGTCAAAATACTATCACTCATGTCATGTCTCAAGGTCAGGGGTAGATTTCACAGGATCTCTTTGACACCCTATTATTTAAGCCTTTCTCTCCAAATATTGGTCTCTTCTAAGAATTTTTAGGCATCGTTTTAGCCAAAAGATTCTTTTTCAATCTAACACCACTCCATGTAATTACAGACTGATAAAAACTTTTCATGATTTCTCCTTAGTTCTGTTTGTGCATCATTGCTTTTACTGCTTTATGCAGTGGTAGCAGGCTCAGCAAAAAATAGACGAAGAATCTGAAGACTGAAAAAGAACAAATGCAATGGTCGTGTTCAGAAAAAGAAGAAAGAGATCATGACTTACAGATCCATTATCATAACATTCATTTTTGGAAAAATAATGGGAAGAGTAATCAAGCCACTTCTCTAGAGGATAGTTTTATTTGCTGTACATCATTCATGAACAGAAGAGTGAACTAAACATTTACTCATCAAATGCTCTGGTGACATCAAACCTCTTTGTGTCACAGATGATGGTTTTTTTCCCTATATTTATCTTGACAAACTGGAGAAAATAAGATGACATTCCCTAAAGACGAGAACAAGATATTAAATACAGACAGCAATAATCACTGAAACAAACAGAATATAAAACAGCAGGGACGAATGACTCAAGATGACATCACCACAGAACGTGTCATGTTCTTGTAAAGCAGAACCATGGGTACAGAGTACAAAAATGTTTTTACCCTGCTCAGTGTGGGTGAAATGACCGGTTAGACTTCTGTGGCCGCTTCAGGGCATTGCAAATGGGCACAGACCAAAGGAAACATGTTCAGATGAGAATAATATGCAGCATTAATGGTGTGAGAACTAATATTGAGAAGCAGAACTAGAGGAAAAAAAACATAAACAAACCCAATCCCTACATATATTATTTTAATATGCAGGATACTAACTACAGAATATAGCTATGAAGGGAAAGGAAAGTAAAATTACTTTAAGTCTTTGTGAAATGGTATGGTAACATGTTGATTTCCATTTCAGTAAGGCAGATTCAAGAGATATAAGAAGACATTCCTTAATTTTAAGGCTAATAGACCAAAGCAGGAGAAATACATAGGTTGAACAGCTGTAGGCTTCCTAAAACTAATTGCATAAACATTGTGAAATAATGACATGCACTTAATCAAACATTATTCAAAAAGTTCTGAAAGGTTTAAAAGTAGAGAAGTAATATTCTTTTTCAAGCCCACATAACAATGTCATTTATATTTAAATGTTTAACATAAAAGTTCTCTGCTAAATTTGGACTTAGGCATCTGTCCCACCTATCCCTTTTTCTTTAATCATTTCACCTCCTCCTCTGTTGGAAATGCATAGTCACATAGAGAAATAAGTAATTTGCAACTCTAGGAAATAGGTTTACTGTGGCATGTAATGACATACTGCTAACATGGAGGAAAACACATATTGTGGAATCACTTTTTCTTTACAGAGAGGGATGATATAAACATTTAGCTCATCCAGTCAGTATGAGGCAAAAGCAATTTCACCATTTCAATTTTTTCAAGTCTATGAACATTTGAAGAGCACAGTTTTGAATGATTTCTGTACACCCAAATAATGAAATGAATGGTGTAGTATGATGTCTTTCAAAGAATTTCGAAAACCATTTTGACTCTAAATAGCAGACTTTAGTTAAGTCTTAAACATTTCCCTCGCCCCTTCCATATGAAGTCAGTTCAGGCGTTTCCTAAATACTTTCCTTGAAACAAGTGCTTGATATAAAGGAATAATATTACTTTTAACCTGCATTCTCTTTTTCATGCAGATCTCTGCAACTATTTTTTAGACAAGCGCAAGTTTGAGAATATCGCAGAATCACGGAATCCTTAAGAGTTGGAAAGGACCACTGAAGGCCACGTAGTCCAAATGGCATAGTACTTTCTAGTATGTCAGAGTTATTGAGTTCTCAAGTACCTGAAAACACTATTTAAAAGCACAGAAAACAGAAGCAAAATTTCCATCTTGCTTTTTGCTTGTGATGTCACAGTTTACAGAACTGCATGGGCCCAAGAGTGCTGCCACAGTAACAAACAGACCTTTGTGATGAGCAGCAGAGGTCAACTACAACTAGGGTTAGGACAGCTACGCAGTAGTGAACCACGTGTGTGTAATCAGTGGAGTAGATGGGGTTTGCTCCTCAGAAGAAGGTGCATAATTACAACCTATCTTGCTCATGTGAGACATGTACAGATGTTTACCTGACAAAGTAGTTGATGATGTGCTGGTTAGGGCATTATATTTAGACTGTCCTCATAAATGAGTGGTTAACTATATATTTTTCTCCTGGACTTAAATTCCAGGAGGAAGAACAAATTATAAATGGCAGATGAAATACATATTTTTTAAACTTTTAAGCAGAATCCTTAGGAATTCATCACAAAGCAGAAAACAAATGCTTAAGCCACAATAGCGAACCACTTGCATCTTGTACACTGAGAAAACAGAAATTGCAGGAGTACTTGTACAAGCTGATAGCGGAAGTCAATGCTGGATTTATTTTCCTTCATTTCACATTCATATCTGCCATGGTTCATATGGTAGTGTTTCAGAAACAACAACAACAATCTGTAATTCCTTTCTAATTTAGTAAAAATGTGTCTTTAAGGAAAATATAACCAAATGATGTGAAGACAGGGATTGGAGAAGGACTAAATTTGGAAATAAGTGGTTATGAGCGCCTGAAACAAATGTAGATTTCAATTTAGCAAAGCATTTAAACTTAAAGAGTACTTTAACTGAATCAAGGATTTAGGATAACTATTGTAATTAAGAATGGACTCATTTAAAACTATTAGTTTCCCACTTGCAAAGACAACTATAAGATTTAAAAAGGCGGATGAAAAATTAGCATTAATTCTTCCTAATTTTCCTTATTATAACACAAAGTAGATTTCCAGTTCTGTACGCTTCTCAATGTTACCACTCTACATGTTTTAAGGGACTGAATGCTGAGAGTTAAGAACTCAATTTTAATGTCAACAGATACACTGACAATGAAGATAGTCTTGAGCACATCACCTAACTCCTTCCATCACGTGGCATTATACCACATATATAAATACACAGGAAAAGACTCAGATACATACGTACAGACATGTCACATAATGAATCCAATACACTACAAAACACTTTGAAAACATAGGAAGAGTAAATACATGCCAACCACTTTACATGTTACTGTCTCACAGTGTTAAAACTAAACACAATCTACCAGTTCATTGGAGTATTACAGGAAAGAACTGTCTTGCCCCCAGCTCTTCCTTTCCCACTTACTCCTCAAAGCTCTGACTAGAAGTCTCATTGACAACAGTTAACAGGATGTAAAGAAGGTTCTCATTAAGGACCTGTTTCTCAGTGTTGATTATTAAAAACAAAATAATAAAAAAAAAAGCCTCTCTTCTCACAAATATCTTCAAAACTAACTCCATCAGAGTTCCAATTTTTTTTTTTTCCATAAATGAAATTTTCTTTAGTCAGAAAAAGGTCTAACAAAGGTATTTCTGACTGCATGTATAAGATATAACAAATTAGCGAAACGGAAGTCTATCACAGAAAGAACTGAAGAGTGAAGAGATATTTCAGGTATTTGCATATGAACTTCTCAGGAGATGGAACTTCAGAATCCTTCTCCCAATTCATTATTTATCTAAAGTTCTCAAAGAGTTTTTAACTCAATTAGCTCATTGTCTCCCCAGAAGGCAATGTAAACATTTTCTCTATTTTGCAAGAAAGAGCATTCAGAGCAGAATTCACCCTGACTAACCTGGGGGACATTTTGTGGCTGCTGGCTCTAATATTCTATTCTGTGCCTTTTAGAAGAAATATGGACCTCACACTGAGTTCAGTTACCTTTTAAGTCTAGCTCTAGGCACTTAGAGGATGACTACTTATCCCCATCATTTATATAGGAAATGAAAGCAGTACTCAATTAGCAGCCAAGATCTGCCTGTAAAGTATAAAATGCATCACAGAATCTATGGAATAGGGCAATATATTCTGGTTTCCAGCAAAGAACTAGAATGTAGCTTTATCTCAGCACGCAAACAGATATTCATATACAGAAGTAGTGTAAAATAGTTTATTTCAAAATCTACTGCATACAAATTTAGGCTTTGAAGCTTCTCTTCTTCAACCCAGAAAGCAATTTAATAAAAAACACTTTCCCAATTAGAGTGGTTTGCAAATGAAAAAAAAGCCAACACAACAGAAAATAACATTTCTGAAATTACATTATGGTATTATTCTCATCTTTGGTGTTTTCAGCTCTTCTCAGTATAAAGAGAAGTAAATGATTCCTTAAAAATATAGCAATAAATGCAGTTATCATACTCACAGATGACTTCAACATGACAGCAACTCTAATACCTTAGCTGAACTATGTTGAAAGAAAACTCACCTTGAAAATCAAATCTTTTTTGCCATAACGAAGTTCTTTCAGCTGGGCTTGGATCTTTTTTGACTGAAAGTGAAGATAATATGATCAGTGGGTTTTGGTTTTTTTCAAATATTTATTTTTAAGATGGCAAGTTCTGAGAACATGAAAGCGTGACTGGAGGCATCACATTCAAAACAATCTTCACAGCAGAATGAAACTGTTTGCATGCAGTTTGGGAAAGAGGAACGAAGCATGAGCTTCCTGGTAGGCAATTCTATCCATGAAAGATGTTTGATCTCATTATAAAAAGAATATTGATTTCACATAGTTATTATGCTTGAAGTACTGAACCTTGTTAAAGAGCAGCAAATACACTGCATTTCTCTGGCCTACACCACCTAACCCTGGCAAAACAACAACAAATAAAAAATAGATGGTCCTGTAGTAGCATTTTTGCTTATTCTAATGGCACTAACCCACTTTAAATCCATAAATTTGTCAGGATGATTCATCAAGTCTAAAATTTTTAAGGTTTAAAATACATTCGCAATCTGTTGCCTTGAATACTGGTGAGCTAAGGTTTGGTTTCCTGAAATCCTCTGACAGCAACGGTTGTCGTGCAACATTAAATTTCATTTAATTTTAGACTTCACCTTTAGGTTTAAAGATGTGCTGTAAATAGTAAATCATCAGTGAAAATATCTTCAAGTTAATTACCTAACATTCCAGATGTTAATGCAACTAGGAAAAATGAATTTGAATAGGAACGGTAAATAGCAAGCTGTGTTGAACACTGCCACTTCTTTTAGCAGTAAATAAGGGGAGAATTTATACTTGTACTCAAATACTCCAGCACGTATGAAAACAACAGTGATGACAGAGGAAGGTAACAGATTCTGAAAAGCTAGCACAAAAATATCCACTGTTACTGACTTTGAGGATTTGTCTGAAGCAATGGTTGCAGAACTTCAGCTAGGCTAATTAGCCAATACAACTAGAAATCAGTGCTTGGACCTCATACATTTGGCTGTCTAGGTATAAAATTAGAGTCTTTGAAGAAGATGTGGCCCACCTTAACAATGATAATTTTAGTAAAGAAGTTTTATGCTTCTGTTCAATTCTGGCAACATGAAATGGCCTTCACAGAACTTATTTCTGCAGATCTAATCCATAACTGAAGTCATGTAAAAAGGTAAGAGTCATATGTAGAAATAACCACTGTCAGGAAAAGGTAAATAGCTAAAGGGCCTGATCCCATGAATACAGTTACTTGGGTGTTTAGGTGGCTGGTAAAATACATTTTTTTTATATCATCAGCTATCTTTGCTTTTCTATAGAGGACATTTTCTACAGAGCATTTCTATAGAGGACATATTTTCTAAGATGACACTTCGCTTGAAATAATGAAACATTATAAGGATCAATAATAACAAATCTTTTGTGTTTCTATGATTTATTTCAAAAAGGCATTAAATGACTCTTGTCTTATTCTAGGCACAAAGACCAGGGAAATAGAATCAGCTTAACACACATTGTAGAGCAAAACTTATACATGAAGAGCTTTATATATGTGAAATATCCATTCCCAAACTTTACTAATAAAGTCTAAAACTTGAGTTTGCAGCTTGCTAACATATCTGAGTTGGCCATAGTGAAGTCACAAAAATGAGTTTGGAGGAATGCTTTATAGGCATCATGGTGGTGATGGGTTGATGGTTACACTTGATGATTTTAGAGACTCAAAACTCTCTTCCAACCTTAATAATTCTATGATCGTGCATGTATAATATATAATCTATGCCAGAATCTCAGTGCAAACGACTGACAAAAGATTCTTTCGGGTATGCTAACTTTGAAATAGAGAGAAACCTTCCTTACCTCTTCTGCGTGAATACCACAAAGCTTATTTCCTGACAGCAGCTTGTTTTTGAGGCTTTTGTTCTGAGGAAAGAAGTTTTATTACAGAGACTTAGTGACATTTTAAGGGATCATTTGAACGCTTTATCTATGTTATCATACCAGTTTTATATTACACATGGATAATACCTTCAAGTCACAGGAAAAGACACAAATAAAATAATATGGTAGCTGCATCATGGTGTAATATCCTCTCTTACAAAATTCTGAAAGCCTACAACTTTCCATTGAAACAGGCTTTTGCAGGAAATGGAAAGCACATAGAAAACTTCCAAACCACACCAGCAATAGCAAACAATTTAGACTGGATGAACTAAGCTAAAAAAGGTAAGAAGAAAAAAAAAAACCATGTTAATCCTCACCTGTTGTCAAGGGCAAAGCTCAGTATCATTTTCAGGAAATCATTGTAACAATTGAGTATGAAGGTCAAGGATGTCAACACTCAGCCAAGGTGATGAAATGCATGGGAATTTGCCATTAAAATTCACAACTTAAAACTGCATGTCATCAAAAACTTTTAAAGGCCAGCTAGCTGTATTTTGACCTCTTGGGGTTCTTTTTCATGTAGAAGTTTCTAGTACTTTTCATTTTCAGGAGGAAAAAAATACATAATCCTGGATAGCATGAATTTTTTTATAGTCCAGTTGTTATTTCTGCCATCTACACTCATCCCAAAATTAACAGACAAGGGTAAGATTTCTCTGTGGTGTAATTGTCTTCACAAACTGCTCAGAAATGTAAATATTTTGCAGGAAAGCTTTCCAGTGCTGGACTTAAAAAGCA
>PPHD01013734.1:0-17134 GCA_002909625.1 Bambusicola thoracicus | reverse complement strand
AAAAAAAAAAAAAAAAAAAAAAAACAACAACCCAAAAACTCAACATACACATCTAGTTGGATTTTCCTTCCAAATCTGAAATGTCTAATGGAAAAAGATTCCCAAAGGAATAGAGGGCTTCTGGTTCTTTTCCAATAACTAAAAAGTTAACACTGAAACAGAAAGCACATATAAATATCTACTCAGCAAATATGCTACACGTTTACATTGCTAAGAGTGTCCAGTTGGCACTAGGAATGCTCCAGGTTAACAATGTCATTACTGTGATTGAAACCTTAGGGAAAAACATAAGTACTTATCAAATATTTGTGTTTATCCACCCAGTTGCAAATCATTTGCAAGAATGATACTTTAAAGATTTCCTTGGGCTTACTTAGTGGTTGTGGAATCTCTGTGGTCTGCCCTGTTCCGTAGCTACAAGTTTTGGGGTTTGCTTTGTAATTACTTCATAAATTTCCAAAATAATGTGTGCGATAAAGAAAAGTTAACACACTGGAACTAATGTGGAGCAATGTCCTTACTATGTCCCCTACTGAAAAAAGATCAGAAGGCTTTTACAGACTGGAGAAGAAGTAGGCCTTGGGAGATTTCTACACAGAATCAATGGTGGGATATGTTCCAAGGTCAACAAAATACACTGTGGATCTACTTCTGTAACCCATAACTCCCATAAACACTCCTTTCTGATATGGAAAGCACAACAGCTCCATTGGGATTACTGAAGTGAAATGAGTTAGTAAAGGACGGTTGGCTCTTACTGACAGCAGTTCTGTTCAGTAACCTTAAGCAGATGGTCCCTCTTGAATTCAGACGTGATTTTTGGGAAACGTATCAGACATACTGGTCTCTCTTGAAGAGTTATGATAACACATCAGAACTGGAAACCTCAGGAAAAGGAGCAAGAAGCAAAAGTTAAGAAGCGCTACTACTGGGAAATACTACAGCTGCTACTACTTATGATTCAGATAAAACACACAGATGATGCAAAGATCAGGACGGTGGGGGATAGTGAACAGTGATGAAGATAAGGCAGCTGTACAGTGCAATCTGTATCACTCAATAAAGGGATTCCATTCAGATAAATTGTTGTAATGCAGCCAAACACAAAATCATATATCCAGGAACAGGAAAAACAATGAGGGATTGTATCTTCTTTGTATGAAGCATGTAGAAGACTAATAAAAACTGAATTTTGTTATATCCTCAGGGAGAAATATTGGCTACTAAAAGACCCTATGATTCTACCAGAGAAAATCCTATCTAGTAGCTAGAACCTGAAGCCAGACAAGTAAATTAGACACACATTTTTATACTCAGGGTGGTGAATGACTGCAAGAATAAAGTTTGGTTGATTCTTCATCTCTTGATGCTGTTAACAAAATGTGACCGTTTTAATTCTTTCTCTCAGCTCAGTTGTCCCTTCAAGCGTGCTACATAAAAACTAACCTGGGGACTATGTGTGCACTAGGCTTGTGAGTCCTACTAGACATGTTAGAATGATCACAGTGGAAGCTTGAGTGTGTTGTTACAGAAGTATTGAGCCTGTGTAATTAAAACCCCCATAGGAATACTTTCTTACAGTGATTCATAAACTGTGTGGTAGTCTCTGTCTGGAGGAGTTCTTACAAAATGTTTCTACAAATGTCTGGTAAGGTAAGAAACCCAAAACTGAGTGCAAGGAAATAATGAATTCTAACGTCAGAAGACTGATATTGGTGGCTACAAAATGGTTTGGTGATCCTTGACATTAAGGAGCCAAAGACTGGGATGGATGAGCAATGTACCCAATGGAGGGCTTTCTGAATGGATGCCTTCATAGAAATGCTTAGGCTGAAAATAGGTTAGGTTTAACTGTCACATGAATGACTCACTAGCATATATTGGAGAAAGATAACATCACATGAGAAATTTGCTGCTCTGCTATGTCTCCAGTAAAAGAGAAAGCCATTTTAATAACCGCTAATGATATAATCTCTAATTACAAAATGTTTCAGTAGGCGCTAGGTACCTTGTTGACATTATAGAACAAGGAAACGGTATGTAATACTCACTTTAATCCACAGCTTATGCAGAACAGAAAAAAAAAACACCACCACTTTGAGCTGTGTGTGCATTTTATATTAATTTTGCGTTTAGAATTTTAGACATAAAGAATCATCGTTGAGCACTATGTATCACTAGGCTCAACTAGAGACTAATGGCTAACTGTTCTAAAGCAAAGTGCAGATGTGACTTAAAACCCTTTAATAAATGTTCCAACATTTCTGTAGAAATTAGTGCAGATGCACTTTAGTGTATTTTTCTAATGACAACTTCAAGCAGCATTTACCTGTCTTAAGATGTCTCCTCAGTTAGTTTCCTTGAGGCTCCTTTTACAGAAAGGATAAAGAAACAACCAGCTTAAGACTCTGTACTTTGCATTCTATATCACAGATATAGCTAATAGCACTTTACACTTTTGTCTGTAGAATCTGGATGACTAACTCAGAGGAGCACGTGCATACAGTCAGTGTTTGATCAGAGCAGTTGCTGTGTTTCCTCATTTTCCACTTTATGGAAATAGATGAGGGAGCTTGGTGGGCTGAGTATATTGTATGGTAACACATCAAGAAGACTGAAGTGAAGCACAGGGGACTGACAGATGGAAAAACAAAACAAAGCTTTAATTCTCTGTCAGCTGGTGATGAAAAGTCTGTGAAAGGTTTAAATGAGTGCATGTGATGTGGTCAGAAAATGGGGCGGATAAAGAAACATTATTTTTGCTGTGGCATTTATAATCCCAAGTAATGTGGAAGGTTACAAAGAAAAGCAGCTACAGAGGTGAATCAACAAAGATTTCTTTTTAAATTTATGTTTATGCTTCTGTGGAGAGAACTGAAATAACAGAAATGTGAGAATGGAGTGGAATTTAGCAAAAGGGTGTTGAATTTGAGAGGAGAAGTGAGAAAAGGTGAAGGTAGCATTGGATCCCCAACTTTGTGGAGAGACAAGGAGGAGCTATCAGGAGTGACAGTGAGGAAAAGCAAAGAGGAAGATGAGTACTGTTTTAAAGAACCAGGTTGAACTAAAGTCATGTCAAACAGTAGGGAGTAACAAACAGAAGATGAGCTGAAAACTGAGATGGTAGATAGGGAGCTGAGATCAGAAAACTGGAGGTGATAAAACACGTTCAGATTTTGAAGGCTGTTGTGCTTCTGTTTGGATGTGATAACACTAGCCTAAGATAGACATTTTTTTTAAACTTAAACATTATTTCTATCTAATGAAAAACATATTTTTAATTTTTAGCATGAATTCTTCACATATCTGTTGGTATAAAGTGATTAAGTGGAGAGAAAAAAAAATCCAGTGTATTGTAATGGAAAAAAGCAAGTAACAATGCTTTCTAATGGTGGAAAAAATACTGCAAATCACTTATACGATGTTAGATGTGTTTTTAATGTAGATTTTAATGTAGACTTCCTGCTCCGCAGGACAAAGTAACAGAAGGTAGATTTGTCATCACCTGTAGCTTCATAAGTAAGCTTTTATTAATAATTGTTAGCTAACTGAAAGGAGATGGACCCATGTGTAATGTAGAAATTTGTCATCTTGTCTGTATCTTTGGAAGTTTTCTTCCATTCTTTACCCAATAATTGGATGAGACTTGACTTCTTAATAAGGCTCTGCAACATATTTTAAATTATTCTCATTTGACTTGGAGGTACATTTTAAAACAAGCACTTGCCTAAGCTTCTCTACTGCATCTTCTATCACCTTTTCTTGATGTCTTCCTGTAAATATCAAGCACTTCATCAGTTCTGTGACTCCATGCACCTCCATTCCATGAGTTCCATGATTTTGCATATATCTTGTCAATGCCAGTTATTCTTTGGACACTGTAGTATATACTACAAATATATGCCTTTCCCAACTTTGTATGCTGATAGGAGCAATAACATGAAGCTGATTAGTTTTGGTGGTTTGGATTGGAAGTAATGAATGGGGACTGATCGCGTGAGGTGGTCTTCTTCCCTCCATATTATTAGCCAGATTTATCAGTGTGGACTCAATTTTAAGTGGTGGACAAATATTTGCTGGAGTTGTAGTGGGTGCTTGACTTGGCAATGGATATGGCTTGACAGTGGAAGACGCCTCCATTTATAATGAACATTTAATTCTAAGGGTCGGAGAAAACAATAAATATGGAAGAGGTGATTTCTTTCTGCTGTAGTCGTTTTCAGTTCGCATAGGAACTGTATGTGATACTTACTGGCATTAAAGCTGGATTAAACCTTGGATACCAACTGTATTCCACACATGGAAACAGAGAAGTGAATTCCTTCTTGATAGCTGATTTTTGTAAAAATGCCTTTTGGTTGAAGTACTACATGCATTTTACAAAGTTCATGTACCTCTGCAGTTTATTTTAAGAGATCTGAATTTATTTGGTGTAGATTTATTTCAATTATCTAATCAGAAGCAGACACACAACTTCTTAGGCTGTCAAAGGTATTCAAGAATGTATGACAAACTTCAAAAGAATGCATAAGATCTTGCTACACATCTTACCATACATTTTTATAGAAAAGAGTTAATTGAATTTTCTTTCTGCCCAGAAATTATTTTTAGACTCAATTAAGTACGTGGGGTTGTAAGGCCTTTGAGTATTCTCTTTTTCTACTTTAGCTTTGTGACTGATTAAACAGCTAAATGCTTATCTGGATCAAAGAAGTAGTAATCAAAGGGGCATCCTTAAGCCTGTTATCAGCTGAAAACAATATTAACTGCTAAGTATCTGAGTTTTAAAGCACACACACGACTGAATGTTCAATACTTTTTATTTGCATTGAAGACACTTCCAGGGGGAAAAGAACGCTGTTTCCTTGTGTATGTTTCTGCAGGCCTGGGTTTGCTGGGGAACAAGGAGACCATGCCACTGTTGTGAGCTCTGCCTGTTATGGCATGTGGTCCCATTCAAATGAGGAATGAATTTCCTTATTATGGTACATCCTAATTCCCTGCCTCCACATTGGGACTGCAACTTATTCCTGGGTTAGTTCTGTGGAGACTTAATTTATGTTCAATCTCTGGGAGGGGAGGGAAAAAAGAGTGGTAGTTATCTGAATACATAGCATTCAAGTATGTTTTGCAGGGACAATATTTCAAGTTATTAGTCTCAGCAATTTAGATAAGAATGTGTACTTTCCTATGAAAGACAAGGCACAGTATCTTAATATTAATACATGACACAGAGTAACCCTATGTGATAAAGTACCTAGATAGCTCAACAAAGGGTAAATTACAAATGCCTGGGAAAGATATACGATGCCATTAGTAAAACATACAGATTTGTTTTGTGACACTAACATCTCTGCAGCAGTAGAAGCAAAACTGTACTTCCAAAGCTTTGCAAAAGTTTTCCTTCTTCCCTTCCCCGACTAAGAACAACAAAGCACTGTGAGATCTCAGTGTTACTCAATGGATAAAGTACTGCCTACAGTTGGGCATAATTACTTTTCCCTTCAAGTTTTCTTCTGAATCCTAATGGCATATGGCTAGGATCCACGTTTTTGAAAACCACCTCGGATATCAGTGATGACAGTGGCAGTTTAGATGCTGGATTACTCTTCCCTAATGTTTAGGCAACTCTGAGTACCTGAGAGTAATGCCTATATACAGCACGGGCAGAGTTAAGCAGAAAGGATAGCCTCAGAAGACGACCTGCCAACAGCAAACATTAATCATAGAGGTCTTCTAATGTCCATGTCTCCTTGACCACTTGTGTACAGAGGCATTGCCACTGTCTTCAGATTCAGAACCGGAGATCTTTTCTTTTGTAGGAGGCATCCATTCTTCTGCTGAAAAGACCATGTGAAAGGTGAATGATTTTCAGCAGACAGCTTAGTGCCTTGCACATTTGGGAAATTGTCTGAATCTCAGGCTGATAGTGCTCACCGTGCAGGAGAACTGTTGCTCTGGGAGGCTGCAGACCTGTAGAGTGGGGCTTGCAATACCACAGGAGAAAGCAAATGTTCACAGAAGAAAGGAAGAAAGTACAAAAGAAGGAAAGGCTCTGTTAGATTAGTTAACCAGGGATTGCAATTAGGGGGAAAAAAGCATGTGAATGGTAAGGTCTGTGTGTAGACACCTTAGCAAATTTCCTCTCTAATGGCTTCAGCATTAGAGGGATGGGAGAGTGACTGTCCTCTCTGGCTGAGCCTTTGCTGTTCTACATTTACGACTGTTGCTGTGAGTTATTCAAGAGTTTTTGAATAATATAATATAATAATATGTCAGGCTCCATTTTGCATGCATATAAATTGAAGATTGGGACAGCATTCAGCCATGGGGCATTCCTGGACCTCCTGCCAAGGCGGATGTTTTATTGTCTCATATTCATTGTAATGTAGAGATAGGCAGCTCCCATGACTGTGGAGTTTGAAAATATTCTCCCTCTTGGTCATTATATACCAGTATTTTGGATGTCTGGTACCCCAGGCTACTGCATGTCTGCAAACTGTTAACATGCCTTGTCCTCGTGTACTGAGTGTTTTCACTGCACGTTCATTTTGCCTCATGCTTCAGATTCATTCCAGCTGAACACAATGTCAAGCAGTGCAGTAGAGAATAATTCTAATGCAGAAATATTTCAGACCTACTTATTTTGACTTGTCATTGCTGGCAGATTTGAGAACTCTGCAGAGAAACTGTGATGGTTTAATCAAGTCACCCTTCCTCTAAAGTAAAATGGACTAGTTACAAGAGAAACCCCAAAACAACAAACATACAAATCTTGACCCTGCCAGACTGAGTGTGTGTGCATAATTTAAAGCTCCCAAAGAGTCTTGTTAAATTCACATTTTATTCTGTCACAGTCATGCGATGTAGAACAATAGTCTGGCTCTTGTGATCGGTCAAAGTTCTGTTTACGCTTTCATATTTCTCCTTACTTAATTTGGCAAATGGACACTTTTTCTGTCAAAGAAAAGAGGCCAAAACAAAGGGCAGTTTATTTTCCAAGCTATTTTTGAAATACCTTGATTCTTGGATGTCCGATTAGGATATTTTAGACCTGACTGTCATTACCCTGAAAATCAAATGCCATTACAGTGGCTTAACACAGCCAAAAACATTAAGAGCTTTTGAAAAACTTCATCTAAACCTACTCATTCTTTGTTTGGCTTCACAGAACAGCAAGGTCCTAATAAAAATCCTGAAGTGTATTAATATATTTTTTTTCTTACATATGCATTTTAACTAAAAAGTAAGAATATGACCTTTAAAAAGCTGAAGATGGGATCCACTTTGTTCTCCTTCTTGCTGTCCTCCACACACCTTTTTCTGTATCAGAAGCCTGTTTCTGTGCTCAGATTACATCCTCTTTTATGTGTGTACATGTATAATAAGCCAAATTCTGAAGAGCTGTGTGCTACGCTCCTCTGATATTCACATCAATCAGGAGGTGAATTCTGTGGGAGTTGGAGCTGCAGGATTTGGATCACTGTATCAGCATGGGCTGTGTGCTTTCCCCCTGAACTCAGTGATAAGGAGAATTTCTTGGGGTGAAGGACTTTATTTTGTGAAGATCTAGGTAGCATTTTTAGGACTGTAGTGCAGGAAACAGCTATGACAATTGGTCTGTCTGATACTTCCAAAATCACTGGAATATGGAGCAGGAGGAGACCCATGGATTTCATGCAAAGGATGAGAATTTCAGCAGCTTATTCTTTTTTTTTTTTTTTTAAATTATTATTTTTATTCTTATTTTTTGCTGATTCTCAAATATCAGCCTGGGATTACTCATGATTTATCACAGTTCTAACAATGTTGTTCTACCCTGCATTTTAAAGCAACAGTTATCCTTTGAGTTTATTGTTCTACTGATATTTTTCCTCAATATTTCTGTATTGCTTTGCTTTATTTTTCTGCCCTTGACATAATATTATGAAATTGAACAGTGCTTTTTGATCAGCAGTGTTGGTGAGGGCCTGATGAAACAATAATTTGAGATGATAAAGTCTCTTTTAGTCCCAAGTTAAGAGTGTTCTTACAGTGGATGTCTTTGGGTTTAGAATATTTCCTATCCAGCAAAGCCAGCTGATTGCACTTTGAGCTCTGATAGGTCTTTCCCAGACTTGAGTTATTCACCTGTAAAGAATGGACGGTTAGTCTGTTGCTTTCAGCTACTGTGAGCCTACTTAGATGTAAGATGTTAAATAACTTCCTTTTAAATTATTTTTTAAGAAATCTTTAAAAGAGACCTTCCTTCTATCAGGTAAAATAACAACGTGATCTAGCTGTTTGGCATTGCTTTTCATGTGTTGATCTCAAAGTTCTTTAAAAAGGAACTTAGTGTTGTTTTCCCTTTTGTCAGTCTGAAAAACTGAAGCACAGAAAAAGAAAAATGACCTCGGCAACAGCACAAGGCTGGAACAGATGCCAGCCAACAGCCTTGTCTGCTCTGCCACATTGCACTTGGAAGGGGAATGATCTGACACTCCAACTAGTACCAAATATGCTACTAAAGCCATTGAGAGTTTATTCATCAAGGAGTTGGATGGGATGTGAATACAGGAAAAATACTTCTTACAATAATAAATCATAAGCAGAGTAGTAGCAAATGAGTAATCTATTGAAAAATCCAGTAAAGGGCAGAATAAGATTAATTTTTGAAAAAAGATTCAAGAAATAGCATAACTTGTACTCTTTTGTATGGCATTTTAGCACACACTAGTGAGCCAGACAACTATGTTATTTTAAGCTACATTCAACATTCCTATCAGTAAATCTGCACAAAGGGCCCCATATCCATATCTTGTGCAGTTCTATCATGAAATCTCTCTCTTTTTTTTTTTTTTTTTTTTTTTCCGCTACTGCCTGGAATTTCATTATGAACCATTATTGATGTAATACTAAACCTATGGAATCTTAAACATGTCTTAAAATCTGTGGAATAGAGTAGACTCTTAACAGATAAAAAATGTAGTGCCAACAGCAAATGCTGCATCTTTTTCACATGTTCGTTTCACTTCCTTTTTTTTTTCCCCAACATTTTTTAGCTTCAAATATCTCAAAACAAACTTTCTTCAGTAGCTCCCTTTCCCAATAAATGCTGTTTTTCTTTTCTTCGCTCTTCTGTTTCCAAGACACTATTTGCTTGTTCATTTTAATCCAGAATGTCTGTTATATGCTGCCCTCTTTTGCATGAACAGTGTCTGAGTTGTTTCTGGTTGTTGCTGCTGTAGGTGCTTGCCTTTGTACTTTTCCTGGAATTGAGGAATCCTGTGAGAGGGACTTTCTCACCTTTATGTTCTGAGATTTGATGCATTTTCATTAATGTGTTGGTACCAGTCTGAAGAAAAGAGTGAAATTTGTGTCTTTCAGAGGTGCCTGCATCGATAAAGGAGGGTATGATTTATTCTGTAGCCACTGGTGGGACTTAAATAGCTTTAAACTACAAAAATATATGTTGAATTACATGGGATGCGATTCAGGGATATTGTGGCTCCTCTGTGAAATTATTAGCTAATGCAAAATCATGCTTCTGTCAGCACAGAAGTAAACATTAAAGGATGTTCTTGCAAAGTAGCAGATCTTCACTGGCCAAACAAGGAAAGAGCTGCCTGCCTCTGGTCTGTAGCTTAAAGAAAGGCATGAGCATGTGTTTTCTGGAAGTGCTACAGGAGTTATACTGTTGGAGTTGGTGTTTAGCACAAAACCAGAGCTGGACAGAGGTACGAAAGTGGGATGTGGGGGATTGGCACAAGGGTTGCCATGGTCCTGCTGTCTCGTGGGCCTTCCTTGCACTGGGAAAGGATGTGAAAAAGCATGGATCCAGAAGGCAAGAAAGCATGTCCTGAATGCTCGTGTCTGCTTGACTGCTAGGATCGATCAGGAGCTGTGCTAAGGAAAAATGACTCACTGGTGGCTCCCTTGCTGTGATGTGTGGGAATGAGCTGAGGCCAGAGTGGTCTCAGACAGTGTGTGTATATCCATTAATGCTCACCAGTGTTCTCACCTCTCTGGCCACTTGTCTAGCGGTTCTCACCCTTAAGCGACAAGCTGCAAGGCTTTACCACCAATTTGCTGCCTTATCTTGGGATGTGCTTTAATCTCTTTATGCCTGTGACAGCGGTATGCCTCCATGTTGCTGACACAACCCTCAGTCCCATCTAGCTCTCAGCCTGTGCTGGGTGCCTGCTGTCAACACAGCGTTTGTTAAAATTCAGTATTAGATGTTCAGCACATTCTCCATTTGCAGAACTGCAGTTGTCCTCCTGTTGCCTGTTAGATGATGTTTGTTTTAAAAACCTTCTATCTTTGTGCGCGAAGGCTAAATTTCAATGGTGTGGCAAAATTTGCCCAGGCAAAATTTTGTGTGGTTTGTATTATATTCTTAACATCAGCAAAGAATGAAACTCCAGAGAATTAAGCTAAGCAAACAAAAGCAAATAAAAGGTTTTACACGTTTTATAATATAGATTAGCAGCGGTCAGTTTAAATGTGCAGAGAGCAGTGATTAGATGTAAACCTATGATCCAAGGTGGAATACCCATAGAGCCAGGAGTGAGAGTAGGGATGAGGAGTTCTGCGTGGTATGACTGAGTGCTGGAGATCCCTCAGAGCAGATGAAGCTTTAAATTCCACTCTTCCTTTATGAGTCCGATGACAAACTCGTCAAAAACAGCTTTGCAGATTTAAACAACAAAACCAAACAAAATCTCCCTCCCGCACACCCCTGTCTCTTCAGAATTTTCTTTCCTTTGAGCTATAAATTCACCGCTGATATTGGCTTAGGAGTTGGCTGGCCGCCTGATACAGTTGTCCCACAAAAATGTACAGAATCTGTCTTTCTGTCTCCTACAAAGAGAAATACAAAACGAAGATGTCAGGGGGAAAAATGTGTAAACTAGGACATGACCTTCTGTGAAGATATGAAAGAATTAAAAAGATACTCAACAAAAAGAAAAAGCCACTCCTTTCTAAAATGGAAATGTTTATTGATAACTGATTCCATAATTGATAGAGGCAGTTGGATAGATGGGTGCATGGTAGGAGTTTTAACCAGAAATGTCTGATTAGAGATCATTAAACAGGTTTCTGTCCATGCATACACTTTTTCTTTGTAGATTGACAAGGATATAAAACACAACCTGCTGCTTTCCCGTCGTTCTGTAATTGCACGTGGCATATTGTTTTCATCAAATAATTGTCCTGTAAACAAAAATTGTCAGAAATCTAACTTCATTTTTGAGTTACAAAAGAGATAAAGAGCTCTGCTTTGAGCTAGGTTCTGGCTAACTGTACCTTGTCACGTCAGTGGTGAAAAATATGGGAGAAAAATAAATGCCGCTCTTGTTCAGGTAATAAACAAATCTGCTTCAGGTCTCTTTAAATGCTGTAAGAGAAGTAATTAAAGGACTTATTTTAGTAGGTAAGATAAAAGTGCGGAAAGAAGATACATAGCTGTAGTAGATAAGATTGCAGTTTTCTTATTTTAATTATATTTCTTCATAATATAAATCTTGTGAGAAAGTGATATCTTGATGGGAAATCTTCAAAAGCACCTGGGAAAGTCTATAAGTTATAACCTGTTTCACCTTTGTCACTGTTCTACCTTCAGCCTGGCCAGATGTCAGAGTTGGGACTTTGCATATAAGAATGACTAACCTATTGAGAATTTCAAATACACTTGTGTATGCATGAGATTCTGCAGTGTGGGTTGCTTGCTATTAGGACATCAAAGTGGGACCTCTGTCTGTGATGGGTGCTGAATTTATTGTCATCTCTTCAGGTGATCATAAGTGGAAGATGGTGTTGCTGGCTGAACTGGAAGATATTTTTGTTATTTGTCTTATTTTAAATGTCTGTAGCCCAAATCCTCTTGGGTTATGAAGTCTTTTGAGCTGTGTAAAACTAGTACAACGAATTCCCATGGCAGTCAAAATTGCTGGAAGAAGGAGTGATTCAGTACATACAGCACTTTCCTCTGAATTAATGTAATACCTGATGTGGCTGCTGGTCATGCTGCCTGTTTTAATAGCCCCAAACCAGGGGCTCCAAGGAGGTTCAGAAATTCAAGTTTGTTTCTGTTGGTATTAAAGTGCTTGTGCCATAATGGGTAGAGTTGTCCTCAGCATTTTGATCAAACAAAAGTTCAAACTGTATGGCATTTCATGGGTGCAGCAATGCAGGTTCTACAGTTAAGGTGGTAGAAAAGATCGGTTTGCTCCTTGAATAAAGGACTTAAGCAGCTCTTGGTGTCATCTTACCATCTAAGTGTTTGTATGTTTAAAACCACAGAACAGGCCCAGTGGGATTTCCGTGCTGTGAGAGACTACAGTGCCTCAGCCTAGTTTCCAATCAGCGTGTAGCATCTTAACACTATCACATACAAACTGGGAAGAGGCCAGTCTGTAGGCCCCAATGTTTGTGAAATAGGATGCATGCAAATCCCTGCAGCTCATCTTCATAATAGCCTGAGCCTGATTCTGAAGATCCTGTAGTCACGCAAGTGAGGTAGTACTGATATTAGAAGCAGCATAACAGTGAACTGAGATGCCATGTTCACTCATGTTGCCCAATGGCCTAAATCATTAAAATATTATGCTCTAATATGATCTGGACAACTACTAGGCACTCCAGTTTTTTCTTTTTTTTTGTTGTTTTGTTTTGTTGTTTTTTTTTTTTTAAACAAGTAGCTTAGAAGACTTTTTTTAGTGTATATTTATTTATTTGTGTATTTATTTATTTGGAGGAAGGAAGACAATATTTACCTGGCTGTTGTGCTTTAACTACAGAGTATTGTGGTGCTACATTTATACCTGTTCCATGTCATGGTACATGGTATAAAGCACTATGAAAGTATATTGGTGAGTAGGTAAACTATTCCTGCTCCTCTTATCCTGTCTTGTCATTAGTGTAAGCTTGCTTGCAAAGTCTTTCAGATTGATTTTTCACTTTTGTATCCTTTTAGGAGAAAATTCAAGTTTTTTTTTTAACATTGACAGTGCAAATACAGACTTTATAAATTGAAAATTTCATCATAATTAGGAAATAAATGATGTAAAATATATTACCTTTGTCACTGAGCTTCTCTGAGCAATTCCTGGGGATATGACATAATGGATATATATATATATATTTGCTACTGTACTTTGGACTAATGAACAAAAACAGCTCATGGAAGAAAAAACATGTACTTGGATGAGTATTTGTATGTGTATCTTGGCTCTGACTCAGCAAATGCGTGCCTAAATTTAAGTAGGTGAATAATCTTGTTTCCTTGGTTAGGAGCATGCTTAGGTACCTGGTGAATTTCAGCACTTTCAGGAAGATGTATAAATAAAACCTCAATTGACAGGCCTTGTAGAGTTGTAGAAAAAGTCCTCAAAATTCTCTACACCCCCGCCCCCCCCAAAAAGCTGTAATTTAGAGATTAAGAAGAAATGATGCAAAAATGCAGTCACTGAAAAAGGCATCATATATTTTCCAAAGTGGTTTGGCAGAAGTTAGTCAAATCTCCTGCTTAAGCCAGTTAAACTTATACCCTTGAATATATATTCTGATTATGCTGATTAGGTGGAAAATAAGAAATGTAAACTTTCTATTTTTGTCTAATTAAAAGCTGCTTGTGAAGTCATCTCACTTTTGAGAGATCTTGCTTTCACCTAGTTTAACAGAAAAACAAAATTGCTCTGGACCTTGAAATAGCAGCCTTTTGGGTGTACAGACATTTGAAAGTTTTCTCTTCTTGCCATCTTTATAGGTGAAAGGGAGTAGGAGCCCCCAGAGGCTGTGAGCAGTTTCCCAGCTGCCTTACCTCACTCCAGGTGGGATTTCTGTCTTTTTCCCAAGCAACTTTCCAGTCCTCCTGCTGAGGCATCTCTCAGAGGCAATTTCCAGTTTTACCATGCACAGCTCAAGCTGTTATCATTTATTCTGGCTGCTACTTGGAGATGGCTGCTCTATTACTTCAACAGTCACGAAGTGGCTGAGTACCTATAAACACAATCAACCTGCCGCCAAAGACTGTAAATGCACTCCAGCAATGATGAAGAAATAGACAAACATTTTTGCATTTTTTACTGGAGGCAGCCAGCAATCAAGGAACTGTGCTGGTCTGCAGCCAAAGCAAATAGGGAATTCCCTCAGATATTTTTTGTAAAATTAATCATGGGGCCATAATCAGGCTTGGCTCCATATTAATCATTTCAGTTGGTCCATTAAAATTCTCAGCTTTGAGGCTGATGCTTCCCAAGCTGTTCTCAGGATTGCATTACATTTTTATCGGGTTACAGTCATGGCAGCAGGATCAGGTGAATGGAGTTGTTTTCCCTACCACTCTTCCATTAATTGGACTTAAGATTCATGATGCAGAATTTGCCAGAATTGCCCTTTCCCATTTGGGATTTCATTCTTTCTCATGGAGAAGTTGCTGGAGAAATAAAGGAGCTGCAAGTTAGTTTAGTCAGCGGTACAACAGCACCTAGTTACTGCAGCAAGGCCAAGATTTGTTTTCTGCTTTCTGAATCATCCTCACTTTAAAATTTTGCTGCCTTTTTTTCCCCTCTCGATTCCCACCTGTAAACATTTCAGTTATTCCAGTGTGTGCATGTTAACCTTTTGATTATTCAAAGAATCCTTTGTGAGCTGAGGATGTAGCATCTTTCCAGGTTCAGAGACATCATCTCTGATGAGATATGTTATTGATCCTTATACTGTTTTTCTTTTCTGGAGGTATTTACTGTCATGTGCAGCTCTTTAGTTTTAGCTTCATTTCTGTCAAAACTCAAGATCTGGTGTGGAAAGAGACCATTCTGAGCTGGTAATTATCTGGCTTAATTTAAACATCAGGAAGATATTTTATGGTAGTTCTTAGTTGATTATCAGAAAGTGGTTGAGTATATGAAACTGCTGGATCAATTCCTTTAGGTAGAATTTATGCTCCTGGAATTCTAAGTATTTTTATCTTTCTGAAGCAAAAGAGAAATTTACCTTCTTGTGGCTCTTGTGGTCCCTAGACTGCCATTAATTTGGGAAGGATCATTTATTCCCTTCATAAGGCCTAGATATAATCATCTTTGTACACAAGCATCCGTTGTACATAGAGGTGATTATTTCAGCTCAACAGCTATACTTGTCTTTATTCTAATGAAAGGTTATGAATATGGAAGCTATTATATGTCATTAAGGTAATATTGCTGAATATTTTAGCAAAGACAATGACTATATTCCTTAAGGTTTTAGTTTGATAGGGACATGTAAAATATTTCTCCTTACCACGTGGGAGGAAATTTGCCTTTCAGAAGATTGTTGCTTCAGCGTTTGATGGAAGACTTGCTAATGATAAACATTCCCAGGCTATACTTATTTTATAATTGCTATTTAGTGCAAATTACTCCAAGTGTGGAATTTTATTGTTCTAACAGTATGTGTGAAAGTTATGATGCCATGTGTAGCAAATGTTATTACCATGCTGATCCAAAAGGAAAGGACGTTTATATAAAACAGTCATATAGTACAGAGTTACAATAGTGACCACTAAGGAAAACAATTTAAAGATATTTAAAACTTAAGTGAAGAAGCCAGCCTTGATGATGAATGGACTTGCACTGAATGATCTCTGTCTTAAGATGGAATTTTAAGACCCCTTTGAACTGGCAGGCCTCCATCAAGGACTGGCCTTGGCTGAGGCCTGATCTTGATGTTTTATTTTCAGTTTTTCCCATGAGGGCAAGGCTTGATGTATCCCAAAGTCAGATGATACACATGGTGGAGCTGGTGGCTGTGTCTGCATTAGGTTTTAGAGAGTGAAGAGCAGACAAAACCTTGCCTTGCAATGCTATTTTTCTAGATAGTTCTTTGCGATAACTAGAGTTCATCACAGCCCTCTCTCACCCTCACTCTGTCAAAATTCTTACAGCAATGCTGAGTTGATGTGATTAGCTGTAACTTGCCTATTCTTCTGAGCTCCAGCTATCACAGCTTGTGTCAGGAAATGAGGGCAAGGGGAGATGGCGAGCTAGGTTAATGCCAGGCGTAATAGAAACCTAAAAGTGATAGTTGGTCAGTGTAGTGTCCCAAACACTTCTGATTTGCATGTAGTAATGTAAAGGCTTCAGTTTCAGTCCTCAGGAATAATTTAACCTTAAGCAATGGAAAATAATGCAATATGCAGTTAGTGAGTTGTCCCAGTGAAGGTATGGTATATGGAATTATTTTTTGAGGCTGTTGATTATGCTGACTAACAGAGAGTTGGTTAATTTTGTAAGGATAATGTTTTGGGCAAATTCCCAGCGTTCAAATGCCTGCAGGCAGACTTGTCCATATCTGTGGTATACTTGAGGCATGGCGTTCCTCTTTTGGGCCATATATTTTAAGAGGAAATGTTAATGGAAGGAAATGTTGCAGAGTAACAATCTTCTCTGAAAGGCCAAAAGTCTTGTTTTTTCAGGGCAAGAGATGAGAATCCTTCTAACATTTACTCAATTATAAATAGCAATGGGCAGAGCTCTAGGGATGGATTCCTTGGAGATTGCATCAGGGGTTATTATTCCCAAAGCTGAACACAGGCAATGATTTTCTTTAATTGTTGCATCTGTTTTGGCATAGAGCTTTCCTTAAGCAGATAGAAAATAATTGTGATGTGATGTGAATTTTTCATTCCCCAGGTGCCTCTTATTTCTCTTCCTTCCCAAGAAAGATGTGTTTTACTTCTAATAATAAATGGCAGTTTGACATTAGGAAAAATTTATTCTAAGTGTTTTGATTCTCCAGCCACAGCAGGGATAATGTAGGTTATATCCACATTCGACCTGTATGGATGGTAGGTGAAAGGGCGGCCTTGTGGAGGGTGACATTTAAATGGGGTGCAGTAGACTCTGCTGTTGAAGAACTAACTGATCTTGGGCAAAAAACTGCATCTTTCCCCTCTTTCAATATAAGGGAAGAATATTGCTTTTTTGTTGAGAGCAGTTGTTGGGGGAAAGAAAAGTATCACATTACTCTCAGATGATAACAAAATCTGATGATATGAGTGCTGCTAAATAGATCAATTTCAGCTAATTTAATTAACAGATTAATCTGCCTCCTACAGTGAAATTCAGCATCTTGCACTTGCTTTCTTTAAAAAGCTTGGTATGCAACTTAT
>PPHD01013733.1:0-17135 GCA_002909625.1 Bambusicola thoracicus | reverse complement strand
TTTATTGTTTTTTCTTTTTTTTCATTTTTTTTTTCTTCAGTTGAGTTATTTTGGCAGTTTTTATTTCACAAATAATAAAAAAATAAAAAAGGGATCTCTGTCACTTGGATACATTTTTTGTTACAATTATTTAGATGATAAAAATTGCTGGCATTACAAGAGAAGAGCATTTATAGCTAATGTGGCTTTAATGTAAACTTGTGTAATACTTCATATTTAAATGCCAGAATGGCTAATATATGAATACTACTGGAAGTGCCACTGGGTATGTACAGTAACAGCACAGCACTTTGGGGATAGTTGCTCTGCAGCATGGTGCCTGAACGGTTCTGGTCTGACTATGGGTCATGAAATGTAGTAGTGCTACTGCAACTGGTTAAGACCGATAAGTCACCCTGGGTCATAGTTCCAGTGAAGTAATGATTCAACAAAAGAACAAATTGACTTTAAGGCTCAAAATGCTAAATGAGATTTTATTTTTTTTTTCCCTAATGAAAAAAACAGCAAGTTTACACAAAATTTGTTGTCCTGAAAAATTATTTCATTGAGTGATGAGCTAGCATCTTCCTGTGAACATAATACAACAGTTGGCCTATGTTCTTTTGGCTCTAATTTCTGGGACCTTTTTCCTCTATAGTATTTCCATCCTTCTGAATGTATGATACAAAACTGTGGAATTTGTTTTGCTGAATGCTTCAGCAAGTCTATAGATTTCGCGCTGAGATTTTGAAGCCACTGATTCAGTCCTCCCAAAGTCATGTGGAATTGATCTTGAGCATAACAGTAAGGGGCATTCTGTCAGTACTTGGGATGAAGAACACTGTAAGATCCTGGTGTCATTAAAAATTGTGATGCCTTCCCAGTGTCTGAGCAGAACTGGTGTTCTACTCAGGTTTACTTTGGCACTGTTTCTGTTTGCCTTCTAAATATTTCATTTACTGTTGAAGTCATTTGGTAGCATTCCAGTGTGCTATTAAAAAGCAGCCATGTTTTGTCTCAGAAGTAACTGCGTTTTGAAACTGGGGAGGTAGTTTGTGTGTCAGTTTATTAAATTGGCAAAGAGTTCTGAGACTGTTCCAGATGTGCTATGTTAGTATAGAGTATCAATATATATATCAAAGGTTACTAAAACAACAATCTGAAATTCTATGGTAGTCAGCCTTTTCGGTAATCAGTTAAAGGCAGTAAGTGGAAGCTGGCCATCACCACTTCGTATACAGCTACTATTGCTAACGCACTTCCAAGGTATGCATTGTCCAACAGTGCTGTGATGTATTTTTTCCTAGTCTTATTAATACTCCTGTGATCTCATCCACTTACAACACTTCAAAAAGGCTGTTGAAATCCAGCACATAAAAAGCAATTCAGTTTTAGTTGAGAACAGATTGATTCTGTCCACACAATAGCAACTTGCAAGTTGAAATACATGGACATGGGCACAGCCAGTGGAGTGGAGGGGTATTAATCTTTCGATTTTTGTGTCTCTTTTTGGCAATGCACACTAAGTTCTTACTCCCATGACTTAAGTACAAAATTGAATGTGAAGAATGAGGGAAATGAGACTTTGCTGCTGCATCTTGCACAGCTTTTATTCATGTATATAAAATGAAAAATGTCTGGCGCAAATCAGTTTATTTCTTCTAAAGTAATAATCTGTGTGTCTTTCTTCCCTATTCATGTTTGGCAGTTTTTTACATAGATAAGAGCTGTTGTATGGCCAGCAAGGAAGAGTCCTGTCCATCAGTTTCCACTGGAGTATAATAAATAGGAAAAAAAGAAACCCCACCTTTTAAAAGAGAGATGCATTAAAGTGATACCACAAAATGTTCTGGATAGTGTTCTATGACCACACAGAATGTAGACTTTAAGATAAAACAATGAAAAGTGGAAGATAATAATTTTGCCCATAGATTTCATAACTGTGATGCTCTTTCAGACTTGAATTTTCCTCTTTCACTGTGCATAAATTTGAACATATTTTAGAACAGTTTATGGGAAAAAAAAAAGTAATTGTAGAAAAATTAATTTGTTATTATCAAGGATACAAGAGAAATGTCAGTTTTCATGGAAACATTTACAGAGTAATCTAACTTGTTAATACCTATGTTTCTCCAGAGTATTGTTAATACTCTTCCAATAATTCTACTGCATCAGTAACAAAAGATGTGATTTACTGTAGTGGAAGTTAATAGTTTCCAAACCTTAAATCTGGTTTTACATGAAAACCTTTTTTGCTCTACTTACTCTCTTCTAAAATCTCTTACAGATAGATATTATCTAGAGGTGCATGAAGACAACCTAACAATTTCTCTCACAGAAAACCTCTGCTATTGTACCTTAAATCTGCTAGTGTATCCCATTTTGTGCAGAACATTGCTAAAATCCATGCCAGTAATTGTTTTCTACAAGCAGAATTTGCATGCGTTTTGGAGGCCTTGCCGGTGTGGCAATGCCACTGAGTCTTCCCTAGTGCAGAATAAACTGTATTAAAACTTGCAGATTCAAGACACCTTACACTCCCTAGTGAAACACTCACAACTAGTTATGGTGATAACATAATTAAAATAGATGGATCTTTTCAGAACATCGTGGCTGGTAGGGTGGGATCTGCTCCCCTGCATCTCACAGAAAGTTATGAGATATATCTCAGGAGACTTGGTTGGTTTCAAAGTGGGAGAGGATTGAGTTTTTTTGCCAGCTACTGTGAGAAAACAAACAAATAAACAAACAAAAAACCTGACCAGATAATTTTCTGGTCACACAAGACTCTTTATTAGTTTAAAACTAACCAGAAACCTTGCTGCAAACAATAAGCATAGGCATTTTGTGCCACCTGTCTTATGGTCCAGATCTTCTGGAGCTGTGAAAGTGGGGCCTTTGCCTGTTACAAGGAATTGCCTGAGAAACAGTTTCCTCATGTTTTAAGATGCTGCAAAGGGAATGAATGAAGTCCCTGTCTCTGTATAAAGGAGGCAGACTTAGGACCACTTAGATGCTCAACTGCCTTAAATGAGTCGAATTCCAGGGAAGCCAGTGTCTCCTTGAGATTATCAATGTGAAGAAAGCAAACAGGCAACAGACATGAAATTGTAGTATAAAAACAGCTTGTCTCAGCAGAGAGGAATTGAGCGCTTTTATCTGCAAATACCCATGCATTTCTGAGCTGATGTTTCCAAGTGCTGTAAACTCCCATTGATTTCAGCACCTCTTAATATTTTACTGAGTAAGAATCATATCAACAATGACTCACATAAAAGCAGTAGATGCTCTTGTTCAAGTGATGCTCAGTGTAAAGCTTACATGGTTGTTTTTCCACTCAAGTCTGGGACTATTGGTGTGAAGTACTAAATAAAATGGAGCTCTGGATCTCAGGGTGTGACTACAATAAAAATATGAGTTAAAATAAGCTTTTTTTTTTTTTTCATAGTCTCAGTGATTAGTGTTTAAAATAAAGCCTCCTCTGATTATTTCTATTAATAACATCTGGACTGAGGCAGGTGTTTTATGGATATGTGGGGGAAAAGCTGTTTTTACAACCTGAAGGAATTACATCTCTTTGGAAGCTGAAATTGTGAATAATGAGAGAGATTTAAATTTCTCATTTGTCTGAACTTTTCAAGGGTAATCACAGAATCATAGAATTGTTAAGTCTGGAAAAGACCTCCAAGATCATCAATCAAAGCATCAACCCATCCTCACCGTGTCCACTGAGCAATGTCCCTCCTCAGAATTTTCCTTTCCAGGTAGGAAACTGCAGTGGAATTCCTAGGTCACAGCCTGAACAAGTACGTGGGCATGTGAGTGCCTGCAGTGGGGGGAGCCTAGATACACCCTTTCACTGTCCCCATCTCAGTGGTGCTTCCGGGTGCACATATGCAGAATATGTGCAGGTTTCCCCCGCTCTTTCTTTTCTTCCTCTGGTGCCAGAGTTTGAATTGGAGAAGGCTGCATTTCTCAGCTCACTTTTTTTTTCCAAACTGTTGCTGGGAGAGGTGAGTTAATTCCTCTTTCTTTGATATCTTGTTCTGTAGTGCCTGTATTTCAAATAAAGGCTTAGTCATTGCCTTTGTTTGCCTTACAGGTATGAAGCAGGAGTCCCACGTGTTAGCTCAGCAGACCAGGCTGGAGAATTAAGACATGGCTGGGGCTCAATGTCTAGGAAGCAACATGTTTTACTGCACGTGCCTTAAGATCCGTATGCTCCAATGCCCATTGCAAAGCAGCACTTCCTCACGTCAAATAACAGAAATTAATCTTCAGTTTAAATGCTGGTAGGCAACCATGGAGCTATGCAATTTATCCAATTAGGTGGCCTTATGTGATAAAGTTAGGATAAAACACATTGTCTTTAGTGAGAAGCAAGCACTTATTTTGGTATGAAGCAGGCAGAGATCAGCATTTGCACTGGTTTCCAAGGGCTAATAGGGCTAATAGTTTGTTTTTGTTTTTTTTTTTTGTTTTTTTCAGGATGCATTGCTTTACTCATTCTTCCAGGGTTTCTGTTGAGCAAAGTGAAGTATAACTCAGTACAAGAAGAAACATGCTAGTCCATTTATGGGTCTCCTAGGAAACTGGTTGGGTGAATGTCTCTCATCAATTTTGCACAGAGAGATAATCCATTGATAACATGTTACTAAATTACAACTACCAAGTAATTGCTTTTGCTTTTCCAGTGTTTAAGATACATAGTAATGCTAAAAAACAAAACAAAACAAAAAAACAACAAACCTAGTTTAAAAATACACTGTCCAACACACACAACCAGAGTATTTGGTCTTAGAAAACTTTAGTAGATCTCTGCATCTGTTTCTACCTGACCCTGCAGAGTCCTTGCCCATGGAGATACAGAGGATTTCTGTAGTCCCTATGGTCTCCTGAAGTCCATCCTGCCCTATGCAGAAGCCCCATGAGGGGTAAATGTGTAGGCTTCCCTAATTGTGGATAGAAAACTGTTCAACTATTTGTTCAGAATCAAGTGGCAAATGGCTGTCAAGTAGTCTGGGCAGAGTTCTTGTTATGGAACTACCGTGTAATCTCTTCCGTGGCAGAATGAACAAACTGGCAAGGGCTACCAGCACAGCTGAATGAATGCATTTCCTCAGTTTGCAGTAGAGAGGCAAGACAACTGGAAATCATGCCTAGTGCTCCCCTTCTCTGTTCTCCAAGGAATATGGTACCTGTCTTACAATTCTTTCACATGGACATTTCAGTGTGCATCTAAGGGAGTCCACAGAGTTTCGTCCACTTAGGAAGGTGAAGAAATGATATGGTCTATCCTATTCCCTGCCCTCCTATCCCATTGTCTCCCCTTGTGTTCCCAGTTTCAGAACTGATGTATGAAAATACTTCTGTAGCCCATGGTACTTACCGTTTCACAGAGGGTGTAATATGCTTTGTACCATCCCAATCTCATACTTTTTCAGTGGTTTAAATGAGTTGCAGTTAGTTCAGGTCATGGCATGCTTCAGGCCAGTAGGGAGGGAATGTAGGTCAGTAGCATGGCAAAATGGAAAGAATCAAGGAAGGAAAGTATTATCAAGGGAAGACAAATCTGGCTTGCTTGTTTGTTTCGGCTTACTTACATCGGTCTTTCAGTGCACAGCTATTTCTGAAGCTTTGTGAGACACTGAGAATTAACCTATTGATTCATAAAGGGCTGAAAAGCAGTATTTGTTATATTCTGCAGTCTCTTAACAAGCAAGTATGTTTTCAGAAAAAAACAGGAATGAGGAATAGTGCTGTTTTCATTTGTGTTGGGCTAGATACTGAAAGTTGCTGTTTTATTTTGTCCATGAGTAGTACAGAATCAAAGAAGTACTGAGCTTGGAAGACACCTCTGAGGATCATCTAGTCCAAGTTTTGTGCTCCAGGTAAATCTCATAGAGTAGGATGCCCAGGACTGTATCCAATCAAATTCTAAGAGTCTCCACAGAGATAGAGACTCCACAGCCTCTCTGGGAAATGGGTTCCAATGTTCAACCATCCTCACATTTAAAAATATTTTTTTAATGTTCAGGCAGAATTTCTGTGTTTCAGTTTTGAAACAGTTGACTCTTGTCCTGTCACTGAGGAGAGAGCCTTTATACATCAGATATTTATACACTTTGGTTGGGCCCTTCTAAACTTTCCCTTCTCTAGGCTGAACAGACTCAGTTCTTAGTCTCTCCTTCTCTGAAAGGTGCTCCATTTGTTTAATCATCTTTGTGGCATGTGTGATCAAGAATGGTATAGTGTAATCACATGTTAAGAGTGAATTCAGATAGAGGTATTTGCAGGCCCTGTTCTGCACATGCATTCCAGATCAGTTGATCAGTCTGTATGTGGCTGGCATGTCCAGTAGCCCAGTTGCCTGTCCTGTTAATACTTAGCATGTATTGCTACAGGCAAAGGTGCAGAAATCCCAGAAAATATATATATAGGACAATTTAAGTGATTGCAAATATATATTCATATTCACTGTCATTCTGATTCCTGGTACACAGAAAGTGCTTTAAAATCTGAAAGCTAAGGTTGAGTAGTCCTTCTAAAAACTAAACAGTCAGTTACAATATCCAGAGATACTCAATATTTCTATAGATACCTCTGCATTCTTTTTGATATATATTTCTTTCTTTGAAGGTCAAAGTGAGAACCATAATGCAAAACCTGGAGACAAAATCTTTCATGTTTCTCATGATTTAAGAGATTGTTGTTGATATGAGGCAGACTCATTTGATCTGATTTTGATATCATCCCAGAGGCAACTGATTCCATTGTTCTTTGCAGACTTGCATATTCAAAGATACAAGCGATACTGATAAAATCAGAGCAAAGATGCCAATTCTGGGAGTGGAGTTTCTCAGGACTGGACTTTTGGTAGACTGGTGGTCTAATCAAATCTGCTGAATCCTGTAAGTATGTTATATGCATAAAGGCTCTTAAGTAGTGGGAAAAGCTGTAAATGCATTAATTGACAGTAAGTTATGCCAGTTTACACTGCAAATTTATCTGGTAATTTCAGCAGCAAAAATAAGTTGAAAAGAGAAGTAAGGAGGCAAATTTGTAAGTTATTCAGCCAACATTCCCACACATATATATTCATTAGAATTTAATTTTGAATTAAATACACTTGAATATATAAATATACTCATTTAGTGTTCCTCCAATTGGATTCCTGTCCAATAATTCCACTTGCAAAAGAGGATGCATTTGATTTGAAAAATTATGTAAAAAGCTTATTACAACCTAGCAAAAATATATCTTCTGTATTAACATTTTATTCTGAAAGGGGTACATTACAGACAGTGGAAGCTGATAAGGGAGTTATAAGCAGAAGAGATAGCAAGAACATGTGATTAATTAAAAACATGTCAGTGTAATGAAGCTTGGAGGGAGATTGAAATCTCTTGGCACTGAGCTGTGTTTGGAAAAAAAATGGTAGTGAGGGGGTGAAGGATACTGGCAGATCCACTGTGATGCATAAGATGACATCAGCTACTAAAGTAAATGTAATGATGTCAGATACTAAAGGTAGCTAAGCACAGCTGCACAGCTAACTAGCTAAGAAGGTTGCACAGCTGGGGTTAATCCATTAGTTGTGCTATCCCATGTTTACAAGGCTGATTTTGGAAGCAGAACAAAGCATGTCCCTTTTAAGCCCCTCATCTCCTTTGAAAATGCCAAATAATTTGGATGCCTTCAACTGGACTGTTTTATCCATTGTGCTCAAGTTGGGCTCAGAACACGGAGGTAAAGCTGCTCTTTCCCTCATGGTATCAAACAAGTGTTGTAGAAAACATTTCTAGCCATAGCAGTGTGAGGCAACCTTCCAGGGAAGAATGTGTTTGGAAGTCCTGGAAGTGTTTTAATTATTTGTGCTTGCTATTATTGGTAATTGCTAGTTATTGCTGTGTGTAGTTCAGGCAAACACTGAAAATTTATATTCATCATATCCTGAGAAGATAATGGCAACGTCACTGTGAGTTGGCAGCAGTGTGAGGCAGATGCTGCCACTGTAAAAATCCAGATATAGAAGAACAAATTCTGCACTAGAAAACACTGTTATAAATCAATCATGTCCTCATTTTAGTAAATCACTGTGAAAAAGGACATAGTTATGGGCTGGGAACTGCATCCTCAATAGAGTAGAAGTCTCCAGTGTGGCAGTATCAGAAATAAAGGATGCTGGATTATTCTCTAAATTAGTTATCTTTTGACCTGAAATCTAGCTTCCTGAAGGCATGGAAGTAGGGGAGGTTTTTTTCTGTTTTTGTTTTTGTTTTTTTTTTTCTCCCCTCATTGTCAGTGTTCTGGTACAAAAGCCTGAGTCAAGAAAGAATGTTTCAAAGTGGTCTGGAGCCATACAAAACAGGAGTGTAACACTCAGTAGGGCTCACTTCCCAGTCTTCCGGGCCAAAAGAAGGAAGGTATATCAATCTTTGGCCTGTGGAAGATGTTAAAAGCTTATCTTCCTAAAATATTGATTATTTCATAAACCAGAAGCTAAAATAAAAGAGAGAAGAGCCTTTCACTTTAATCAGTTTGCTAATTTCCAACAACATAAAATTCTCAAGTTGAGAATAGTGTCTAGAGTGTTTTTTGAAAGATGTGAAAATTAGATCTGATTGAAGTGGAAGCTTTTTTTTTTCTCCAGAAATTTTCAGAAAACAAACCAGTTTTCTTCTTGCCAGAAGAAAAATTTGTCTGAGGAAAAAAAAAAAAAGGAATTGTGGAATTGTGACTTCTTAACTTATTGACAACAATTTTACTTGAAGACAAGAGGGATCTGAAAATGAGAAAAAAAAGAACAGGCTTTTTTTGGCTTGGGCACACTGCTTGCTGATGTTCAGTTTAGCATCAACCAGTACCCCCAGGTCCTTTTCCTCTGGACAGTCTTCCAGCTACTCTGTCCTAAGCCTATAGGATTGCCTGGGGTTATTGGGACTGTGCACTGGACTCAGCCCAGTGAGCCAGCCTGTCCAGATCCCTCTGAAGGACCTTCCTACCCTCAGGAAGATCAACTCTTCCTCCCAGCTTTGTGTCTTTGTGGATTTAACTTCATTTATAACCACTCTCTGGGCACAGCCCTCCAGCCAGTTCTTTACCTAGCAAAGAGTGTATCTGTCCAAGCCACAGGCTGCCAGTTTCACTAGAAGACTACTGTGGGAGACAGTTTCAAAGGCTTTAATGAAGTTTGAGTAGACTATGCCTTTCCCTCATGTGTCAATCTGGTCACTCAGTTGTAGAAGGAGATGAGGCCTTTCAAGAACCCACGCTGGGTGGGCCTGATTCCTTGGTTGTCCCATACATGATATAAGATCGCAGTGAAGATGATCTGTTCCATAATCTTCCCTGGCACTGAGGTCAGGCTGACAGGCCTGTAGTTCTCCAGATCCTCCTTACAACTCTTCTTGTAGATTGGAGTCATGTTGGCAAGCCTCCTGTCCTCTGAGTCCTCTCTGATTGACCAAGAATGCTGATAGATGGTGGAAAGCAACTTGGCAATTACCTCTGCCATCTCCCTCACCATCCTAGGGTGGACCCTATCTGGCACAAGGACCTGTGACAGTCTAGATGGAGTAGAAGGTCTCCTACAGACTCCACCTAAATCATGGGTGGTTTATTCTGCTCCCCATCCCTGATGTCCAGGTCAGGCAATATAGTAACCTGAGGATAACTGCTCTGACTGTTAAAGACAGATGTAAATAAGGCATTGAGAACCTCAGCCTTTTCCTTATCCCCAGTGGTCACGATTCCCTCTGCACCCAGTAAAGGATGGAGATTCTCTTTAGCCCTACTCCTTACTGTCAATATATTTGTAAAAAAATAAAAAATAAAAAAAAATTGTTCTCTTTTACTACATGGCCAGATTGAGTTCAAGCTGGGCTTTTGCCTTTATGATTTTCTCCCTAGCAACTTCTTTGTACTCACCTTGAGTTGCCTTTCCCTTCTTCCACAGGAGGTAAACCCTCTCTTTTTTTTTCTCCCACAGTCTCAGCTAAATTCTCTGTTCACCTACACTCTTCTTCACCTTCATCTCATCTTATGTCACTCATGAACAGCCTGCTCCTGTGCCTTTAAGACATAGCTTCATACCTAGTTTAAGGCCCCGTCAGTGAGGTCTGTCAGCTCCTGGGCTAGGATTCATTTCACCCTTTGAGACATGTGAAACCCATCTGCAGCCATTGGGCTAAGTGCTGAGTAAATTCCTCCTTGCTTGAAAAAGACAAATTCCTGCAATGGCACATATTTATCAGATGGGTTTTCCTAGTCCTCTCAGTATCCCTTGCTGCCATGGAAGGGATGGAGGAAAATATTACCTGTACTGCCCCATCAACTAACCACCCTAATTCCCCGAAGTACCTTTTGATAGTCCTCAAGCTTTTCTTAGCATCTTCATTGCTGCCAGCCTGAACTATCGATACAGGGTAATAATCAGAGAGCCAAACTCTGAGAGAGATCTTCCATTGCATCCCTACTTACCTCTCCCTCAAGATCAAGAACCTCAAACCTATTGCATAGGGACACCTGGGGAATCAAGGTAGGCAGGAAGGAGATTTGCCTGTTATGCCAAGTTGAGACTTGTTTCCTTTCCTCCCCATCTCTTAGGTCCCCTCTCTCTTCCTGGTGGTGACAGGGCAGGGGGTCCACTGCTATTTAGAGTATAACACCCCGGTGCCTTTCTCGTAGGTATGACAGGGAGTTACTCCACCAGTCTGTCTCCCGCTCACACTCCCTCATGTTCCTTAACCTTTCCACCTCTTCCTTGGGTTCTGCCACCAGGCTGCAGCCAGAGACCTGAGCAGCTAGCCACATTCTTGGGCAGGCACTCTGTCTGGGTCACCACTGCTGGAAGGCTCAGCTCAAATGGCCTGTGCCATGCCCTGATTGCCCTTCCTGCTTTCTGTGTTCTGAAGGGTCCACCTATGTACATGTGGGGGGTTTGGCTGCCATCACTCCCAGCTCCATCCACACTGCATCAGTGTTGCTGAGCCTCAAGTACTTAGTACTTTTCACTTGGGGTGGGGCTGGGATTTCCTTGCTTTTCCAACGGCTCTTTTCATGGTGTTTTGCCATGGTTTTACCTCTCTGCGAAGAGTCCCTGAGTGCAAGTCTCCACTATGAAGCTGGTCTGCATGAAGTCTTCACCAAAGTCAAATACTTAAAAGGGCTTTAAATGTTTTAAAATGTACCATACTACATTTTATTTGCCAAGGATCTTCTTGCCATTACTTTTCCCTGTAGTAGATGATACCTTATTTCCCACTTCCCTTGGCTTTTTTACTGGGGCTTTATGTAACCCTCTGTGTGAGAGGGAGCGGGTAGATCTATGTAATCAAAATGGGGAATAAATTTAGGGCAGACTAATGAGGATAAATCTTTTCTTCAAAACTCCTAGAGCTCTCAAAGTTTTTTTTTTTTGTTTTTTTTTTGCCACCCTTAAATGAAATTTGTTCCAGGTTGCTGCTAAATTTTTATTATAGATAAGCTCCGATTCAGTGCAGTAATTTGAGGTCCTGTCTCTCTGTGTATCTTTGCAGCATGTCTACACAGTGCTTGCCAGAGGATCCATACCATATCTTTACTCATAGCATGATGTAGATACAAACCTCATGTCTGTAGAATAGCTGTATCTTAAATTAGTTCATTGACTTCTGGGCACTTTGTCTGATGCAGCTGTAAACATCATTCTGGAGCTCCTCGTTTAACTGGGTATCAGCCCACTCACAAATTTCTCAGTGTAGACAAACCCTGCAAAGAGTACTGGCAGCCTGGCCTGATCAGATAACAGATCTCATTCAGTCTCTGGGAATATTGCTAATCCCATATATCTGGCCATTTTCTTCTAATGGGCCTGTCTTTTTCCCATTGAACTATTAGCCTATGTTTGCAATTCCTCTATATTTTTCATTGTTATTTAATATTCACTGTACAAGATGTTTCCAATGGCTGTGCTGGTGGAGTAATATTTCTACACACAATTGGCAGAAGTGTGCTGCTTGGCAACAACAATATGGGGCAGCAGAGATTTACTACTGGCTGATGTGGAAATAGGATTAATCTACTGCTCTCAAATTCAAGCTCATCTTCCCTCTAGCCCCCCAGAACTAATTCTTATCCGCTTATTATATCAAATTGTTTTGAAAATCACATCTCTGATTTATCATTTGATGTGATGACCACTAAAGAACCAGATTTCCTGATTACCACGTAGTATTTCCAAGCTTCATTTCATAGTTGGAAAAATCATTCTGATTTCTCCTGCTGTCCAGCTGCAGCCACTTCTCTCCTTTGAAATGCAGATATTTATATTGATGTAAATAATGAGTTCTTAATCACTTTCAGTGTTTTGTTAGTACTCTATGATGCAGGACAGATTATTGTTACTGTTTGTTTATATAAATGTACTTGGGTTTTAACCCACTGATTATGTTAAAGATATGTTTTAAGCATCATTTTTGAAACACTGTTAAGTGCTTTGCTGAAACTCACCTCAACCACATCTCTTGCCTCTTTAAAGCATGCTATTAATATTTCAGGTTGAATATTAACAAAAATTTCCTCTTTGAATGAGTGTTCAGGCACTGGAATGGGCTGCTCGGGGAGGGGGTTGAGTCACTGTCCTTGGAAGTGTTCAAAAAATGTTTAGATGTAGTACTAAGTAAGAGACACAGTTTAGTGGGGTAATATTGGTGGTAGGTGAATGATTGGATGAAGTGATCTTGGAGGTCTTTTCCAGCCTTGGTAATTTTATGATTCTATGAAAAAAGTAATCTCCTAGGAACACCTTACTGAAAGTGTTGCACTTGAATACTGTTTCTTAAAAACAGATGACTGCAAAGTTACAGATCCATGAAGTTCATTTCCTGAAACTGTCTGTCTAATTAAGCTAAACTTAGAATCTGTATGGTTTTGATTTTTGATTGGTATTCCACATCATGACATCATACGGTGCACTGGGAGTTAAAGAGATAATGCTGCAGTTCCATGGATTGTCAGTATTTTTGGTCTCTTGGTCTCAGAAGAGACGAATGAACTACAATTCCCAGAAGATTCAACTTTTCCATTTCTGTTTTCTATTTGAAAGGAAAGATAAAACTCAGTTGGAGACACAAGACTGCTCTTCTCTATGCTCCCTTTGCTCCCCGTCCATCTCTCTACAACATTAGAGTAAGGATTTTGGTTTTGTAAACTCTTTCTCTCTCGTTTTACTTGATTTACTTAGCTTCAATTCCAATTACATTCTATTATATTGTATTATCTCACATTCTGCTTATATTTAGTAAACTTAGTATTTTCCCTTAGCTTGTTGCTGCTGTTTTCCTCATCCAGGCTCATCTCTCTGCCTTTTCCTTCCCCTCCCCCCTTTTCCCAGGGCATGGGTCTGTGAGTCCCTTTACCTCCCTTGTCATGGAACCAGGCCAAACCATGACAGAATCAAATTAGCTCAGATTTAATAGGAGCTTTAAGCCATATGTCCTATATAAGCCTTTGAAAATGTAAGATCATGGTAGTAAAGAGGAAGTTTTATGGATGAGGAGGGGAGCTATAGAAACATAGAATATCCTGAGTTGGAAGAGACCCACAAGGATCATTGAGTCCAGCTCCTGGCTCCACACAGGACCACCCAGAAATCAAACCCAGAATCTGAGAATATTGTTCAAATGCTACTTGAACTCTGGCAGGCTTGGGACTGCAACCACTGCTCTGGGGAGTCTGTTCCAGCTCCTGATCACCCTCTCAGGGAAGAACCTTAGCCTAATACTCAACCTGACTCTCCCTTGATGCAAGGGAACACACAGTACTCAAGGCAGAGCGGAGTGGAAAAATCTCTTCCCTTATCCAGCTGGTAATGCTGTCTGATGCACCCCAGGACACAGTTGGCTTTTTTGGCTGCCAGGGCACACTGCTGACTTATATGTAACTTGCTGTCAAGCAGAACCCCTAAATCCCTTTCTACACGTCTGCTCTCCAGCCTCTCATCCCCCAGTCTGTATGTACATCCAGGGTTGCCCCACCCTGGGTGCAGAATCCAGTACTTGCTCTTGTTCAGCATCATGCGGTTTGTGATTGCCCAGCGCTTCCCCTTGTCAAGAGCTCTCTGGAAGGATTTTCTACCCTTGAGGGAGTCAACAGCTCCTCCAGGAGGAAAGATTTTGTATAGAGAAAAGTCTTCCTGTAGGTTCTCCAGTAATATTACTGAGATTTGGATTGGACATCAGGGAAAAAATGTCACCAGTTGAGTAGTTTAGCACTGAAATTAACCAACCAGACTTCAAAGTTTCCAAGGTTTAACTTGATGGAACTTAGGCTGACCTTGTACCAATAGTCTTGCTCTAAGCAGAAGGTTGGTCTAGATGACCTCTACAGGTCAGTTCCAACCAACACGTTTGTTGAGGACAGATAGTACAGGAGTAAAGAGAGATAAGGAAGGAGACAACACAGATTCTTCTGAGATTAGTGGAGCTACAGTTTGTAGCTCAGAGATTGGCTTACCTGTCTTTTACAAGGACAGTAATGCAGCAGCCTCTGCATGTGACTGCAAGAGGAATATGCTGTTTGAAGGACAGATAAGTGCTGAGAATCCCAGTGCATCATCCAGTCTCTCCTGGTGCAAAATGGCTGTGCCTACTTCATGCAAACTACTTCAGCCCGGGGATTGTAGCAACACGGAAGAAAGAGAAGTACAGAAGGGATATGTAAATTCTCTCTGCTATAGTTATGCAAGGAGGAGAAGCTTCTGCTATCTTCTATATATGCTTTTATTCTATTGTGTATGGATTTGTTCCTGAGCTGGGTGCATTACTTGTAGATTTTTTACTTCAGCTGTGTGCAAGTGCGTGGGAGCAGTGGTCACTTCTGTTCTGGTGGGAGTTCTCGCTGAAGTTGAGCTGAGAAAGTGGAACAACCAGGGGGCACTGAAACTGTAAGGTGACGTTTGTCTTTGGGAAGAGGCCATGGTTCTTGAAAACCTAGTTTGAATGCACTGGGGTATCTAGAGATGAGCTGAGGAGGTGTAATATCCTGTTCACACAGGAGGAAAGCCACAGTGCCAGTGTATCACATCTGTGGCTACGAATGCTCTGCTGAGGCCTCAGAACTGCCAAAAGCCTGTAATCCCAGCCCCACTTTGTCCAAAGACTGGAGAAGACTTAATGTTTCTCAGTGCCTATGGGGTCACAATTTTGGTCTAGTATAGAAAGGGTGACCCTCATTCAGGAAAGCAGCTCTAACTGAAGCAGCTCAGTATGGGTCTCTCATGACCCGTGTGGCAGTGCTTTCCTTCTTTGCCTTTCCATTTTGTTTTTGTATCTATGTTTCTCAGAATTATGCCCTACAATGCACAAAAATCTTATATTTAGCTTATTTACACAAGCATTTGTTACAGAGGCAGCAGGTGGCAGAAAGCCCTAACAGAGTTCAGAGGGAAAAGAAATGAGATCTTGGTTACTGGGGACAGGGTATTTTTATGAAACATATGCTCATTTTATGCACAGGAGAAAGAACTGGACTTTGACATGACACGACCAGCATGGATCTAGCATTGATGATTTTTATTATTTAATGTATATAGCAGAAATGGCTTGAGAAAGTCACAGAATCACAGAACTGTAGGGGTTGGAAGGGATCTCTAGAGATCACTGAGTCCAACCCCCATGCTAAAGCACTTCCTTACAGCAGGTCATGCAGGTAGGCATCCAGAGGGGTTTTTAATATCTCAAGAGAAGGAGACTCCATAACCTCTCTTGGCACCTTGTTCAAGTGTTCCATCACTCTGACAGTGAAGAAGCTCTTGTGTTAGTATGGAACTTCCTGTGTTTTTGTTTCTGCCTATTGCCCCTTGTTTTATTGCTACACATCACCAGGCAATTAATCCACTTTTTGAACAATGATATTAGCCACTCATTGGTTATTGTTCTTCTTTGCATGTCCTGACCATTGATTCTGAGGATAACTTCTCTCCCAAAGGGGTGACTGAAATCAGGGTTTCAATGCATACCACTAAGGGTAGCATTTGTAGTTAAGCAATGTAGACTAGATTTGCAATTAGTTATGTGGCAAATAGAAATTTGATGAAGGTTCTCTTTAAGGAAGAATTAAGGTCTTCCTCTGATGTGAATGGGCATTGCATTATATCTTTCCATGTGCGTTTGAGTGAGCTTTAAAAAGGAAATGAATAGTCAGTCTTTCTTAATGCCAGTCAGGAAATGATCCTAGTTAGGTAATGCTGAGTGGTGTTCTTTTTAAGCTGCAAAGAGAAAACAGTGCAGCACTTCAGTGTTTTTACTTTGATGCCTGAGGCTATCATCTTGTCATCTTGTATCTGAAGCTATCATCTTTGTTGCCAAGCAATAACACAGCAGAAAATAGCTGTGCAATTGATTGTAGCCATTCCTTACAAATAATATATATTATTTTCAAAAAAACAACTATTCTTATGCACGTTAACAAGTGGATTTTCCAGTGTGTTTATTTATACTGGTAAGTTACTCATACAATCTTCTGATTCAGTTCATTGAGAACGGTACTTCAAGTTTATTCTTGGTCTGAATATATATATGAGATATTGAACTATCACTTCCTGTAATTGCAATCTATTAATAACAGCAATTTAATCATGAAACTGATGGTAATTTAATATTTTTGTTTGCTCTTCATGAAACTGATGATAACTTTTTTGTTTCTCTGGACTTGCCTCCTCAGCAGATAGGATTGAATATCTTAAATCATGTCTTTTCCAGAATCTTTTCTTACTGATGAAAACTTTTTTAGCTGATCTAAATTGTTCGACCAAAAGAACCTTAAAAATTATTAGCAATCTTTACAGTGAATAGGTGTTAACTTCTAGAATATTGTTACAAGGTATAGTTGCACAGTAAGCAAGATAGGAGGCCTAAGGCTAAAGTGACATGTTTATCTGGTAAGTGGTTCAATTACTGGAGTTCAGTTATGGCCAAAAACTTCAAGTAAAATTAATCAGTTAATGGGGAAGAGAGGCAGAGGGAATGCTGTCATTTCAATTTCAAAGCAGTTACTTTCAAAAAAAGCAGAGCTCTTAAATAAGATAGATCTTCTTAATTATTGAACTTCCTAAATGTTTTTGCCTGCTGGCCTTTCATAATATGATATCATACACATATCATCAAACAAATTTT
>PPHD01013732.1:7043-17136 GCA_002909625.1 Bambusicola thoracicus | reverse complement strand
AGAAGCCCTTACAAGATTCTCCAGGTTTAAGATACAGAACAGTTCACTTTCTGTTAACACTGTTAGTTTCTTTACAACAAGGTATTTCACAGAGCTGCTGAATTGATAGAACCCTGCCCAGTTCTCAGCTTGCACTGCTCTAAGTCTCATACAGCTCATTGTGTCTATCACCCTGGCATAGCCTCCCAGGGCTCACCCAGGGGCTTGCTCCCACTGGACTTCTCAGCCTGCCCTTACAGAAGGTCCACACAGCAGTGGGACAGCCAGGGACAAAAATAACACCCAGATTGCCAAAGAGTGGAGAAATGACTGCTCTGGAACAAAACCAGAAAGACTGCAAAGGAAGCTTTGCTGTCACTTCTGGAGGCAGCTTTTTCAGGAAATGGTATTTTCTATATACTTCCCGAGAATGACTACAGATCTGTACTCAGTATCTGACGGCCATGGTATTACACCCATCCTGCTTCATTTGGAGTACCACGCCAACTAAGCACCATGCCTTAGGCCACAGGGAACGTCTAGAATCATGCCAATGAGAGCCAATGTCAGATGCCTGAAGTGTGAGCTTTGCTCGTCTGAACTACACAGATATTTATACAAGCTCTCCAAGCCTTCTGCAAGCATAGTTGTGTCCGAACCACAAAGACTGCTCTGGGACTGATCTCATTTTCAGCCCTATTACATCCTGAGTAGGAACCGGAGAGATTTGTTCCTAGCACCTTAGATTTGGTACAGACTGTAGGAAAGAACATTCTACAGGAACAGAAGAAGCTGGGACACAGGCTGTGATGAGGCAGGCAGTCAGATCTGGGCTATGTTTTCCCCTTTTTTTTTTTGCTAACAAATGCCATGACATCCTCTCCTGTTCCCCAGACAGTCCTGAGAGAAGGCAATTCATCTTGCAAGAGAAGGCCAGCGAGTTCACTGACCTAACTAAGAAGCATACTATAGGAGCCCTAGAACACATACAGACAGCCTTTTCAATTTCAGGTAAACACATGTGCCCTTGTTCAGGATTTCCTACCCACTGTATCCTCCTGTCAAATTCAATGCATTAACCTTTGCCCATGTTCATTGGGCTTTAAGTCTGTACATCCTATATCACCATAGCAGTCCACTGTAAGTCCAAATGTTCTTGCTGGCAACTACTGCTAAAACCATGACAGAATTTATACAAACATAAAATGGAGGCATGCAGGAGCAATTTTCTCCCTTGTCTTGTACAAAGCTACCAGCAGATGTGATAGAAACAAAGCAACCAGGTCCAGCTGGCCAACCAAAAAAGGCTGGGAAAGGAGAGAAAGTGTTATCCAATCCAAGTCCCAATGATATCTGCTTGTTTGCTTTTTTTTAATCATCAGCTGTTACTAAAATTTCTAGACCAGCAATATTCAGGACCTGATTTACATTTATTATGGAGATAAACACTATGAAAACAAGCACAGCAACAGCATATTGCTCTTCAGCTCTTGTTTTTTTGATAAGCCACTGCCATTGTGAAATCGTATCCAACTGCTCATGAAACTGGCAAACTGAAACTGGATCCTTTTGCCCGAGCCCCGTAACACAGAACCTTGTGCCAGATGACTGTATTTCTTGCATGCGTAAAATTCGCTTCAATCAGTTGACAGAAGGTTTGGGGTTTTCCAAATGTTGTGAACCTGGTTGAGATTATTGAGATCCTCAACTATAGGAGTGTTGGGTTACTGCTCTTTTAAAGCACGCTTCCTCTGACAACAAAATGTAATTAAGGAGGCCGTCTCTGTCATGTTACGGTCTCCTTTTAGAAGGTCTGGAAGAATGCAAAAAGGGCAGAGGAAGAGTTGCTTAACCTTCGTAAAAATAAATTTCCCTAACATTTTTACATCTTCCCTTTGGTTCATATTGGTCACAATGATGAAACAATTGAAAGGAGAAAAGGTCACAGCAAAGCATTGAACCTTCTATGCTTTTTAGTGCAATATATGTTTCCTAATGTATCAGTAGGGGAAAGGCATGCCCAGTGATATGAGAGAAGAGGATGGATAGACTGTTCAGAGGAGAAACTTAGGTATCTCTGAGAGTCAAGCACACGCAAAGAAACACACGCAAATTGTCCCTCCTATTTACTTTCTGTAAAAGGAAGAAAATCCAGATTCAAGCCTTCCATCCATAATTCAACACACATGCAATATCATTCTGAAAGCTCATTTCATTTTGTCTTTCGGGGCAGTGGCAAAAGGTGTGTTTTTTTTTTTTCTCCTAACACCATATTTCACAAAAAGTGGTAAAGGATATTTACGTCAGGTCTCATAAGTATTCACAGCATCAACTGATTCTACAAATTGCACTGATTCAGCCAAGAAATAAATGTATCATGCTATGTGTCCAACCAAAATCGCCCAAAACTTTAAGTCCTGAATATACAAATCCTCTATGGGTAAAGTATAACCAAAAATAATCCATTAAAATCATTTGAAAAATGGAAACTTGAAAAATTTGTATCCATTTGCGAACAATTCCCAAGCACAGAATGAGGCACGATTCATGGAATGAATTATTCTTTGTGAATTATTGGCCTGGTATTATCCTCGTAACCAATAAGACACATGATTTACATTTCTTTTATAGGCGATAGTAGCTAATTGATGTCCTGGTGTGATACGGAATGAAGCACAGTCATATAAATAAATTGTTTCCTAAATTCTGCACAAAAACACATTAATATCTTAGACACCATGCAATTGTATGCAGTGAACACTGCTAAGACAGTAATCGTGTCATCAAGAGTTAATTTATTCTCAGCAAGTCCATGTAATGCAGATATTAATCTCCTGGAGCACCCACTGTTGTTCAGGGTTAAAACATTCACAGTTTCTAAAACAAACAAGTCTCACATACACAGCTGTTCTCGAGTAGTGAAGCCGAGCTGCTGCCTGATGAGCATTAGTCACTTAGCAGACTTCTTAGAAGGGAGTCGAGAAATGCAGAGCACAAAGCGCAGGTGAACATGCTCGCATCTCCATACACTGTCCTGCTACCTTACAGCTACTGAGCTATGGGTGCATATAGACTCCTCAAAATGGAGCAATGCGACTCCTGGTAAGTGGCAAGGGCTACCCTGAGGCTCAGATCAAACACTCTTTTGAGACACTTTATACATAAATGCCAGTTAAACCAAACAAATCACTTCCTAAATCCACCTTCTTTGCCTATTGCCTTAGCTTGCCGTCATACACTCAAAGATGGAAATAATACACAGACCTGACCCAGAGCAGGGATTCTGCTGAGCGGGATGCTGCTGCTGCAGGCAGCGCCGGCACACACAGGGCCACTGCTGGAGTAACACCCGCGTGACCCCGGCCACATCCAGTGTGAAAAAGAGTACAGGAACAAAAGCAGCGCCTGAACAGGTGGCCACCATGAGCCACATGCCTCCATGCCTTCAGACAAGGCTTGGGTAACCCCACCTGCACCGCGTTTCATGCAGCTGCGCGCAGGGCAGTGGGACCCCCTGCATCCCGCCCTGCATTCTCCATGCTGGCGCCTCTGGGGAAAGCTGCGAATGAGAAGATTTGATACACTTCCTTTACATGTTTGGTTTTTGTTGTTTTTTTTTTCCTTTCTTTTTCTCCAGTTGGCTGCGTTTAATATGGGCTCAGCACAACCGCTTTATGATATCTTCATCAGCCACTTGAAAGCTCTGGGTCAGAAGCTTGGAGATTTGAAGGTAGAACTGTGCTAATTGGCTGAATGGCCCTTTTGACCACAGTCAATTTCTGCTAATTAGAAAAAAAGAATAATTAGCTAATGTTGGTGAAGAACTTTGAAGATGAATAAGCTACGAGGAAAGCACTTGGCATTATTAGTAGGAGAAAAAGTTTGATCCCTTTTTAAATCTGTATTTAAGTAGCTCAAAGTGATTTTAAAAGGACCAAATGTAATAGCTAACCACCAGAAGGCTAATACGGTGTCTTTTGGGAAATTACACTTTATATTATACAATTAAGTGTTACACAATTGCTTTAAGAACTCCTCCTTGGAATTTTCTATTTAATTCCGGTCAGCATGCTATTTCTATGTCACTGAATCCTTCCTCTTACCCACCTAATTTGTACAGGTAAATTATAATTACTCTAAAATAATAATGGCAATGGTTAGACAAGCAAATGCGAGCACGCACCTGAGAAACCCTGTATTATCAAGCAGCCTTGTACACATGACTCAAGCATGTTGTTTTCCATTCACCGGATGCGCTGTCTACTTCCATCCCTTTGCAGAACAACACTGTAAATACTGTCACAACGTGGATGTGAGAGGCCACGTCCTGAACTGGTTAGATCAGCACAGGCCCATTCTTTATGACAGCCTAAAGTGATGATTATGCCTCTTAGAAATGGTGTGAAAATGGCAAAGCAAAAGATGAAGTTCTCCTTTCTTCTTGCTGAATTCTGGGGGCATTCGGTATGAAAACTCTGTAATAAAGCATGGTGCACACTGTCCAGGACTGAAACATTGCTGGGGCCACAAAGGGGAGTACTCCATTAGATAGAAATATCCCCTTTTTATTTCCAGCTCCTGTACAAAAAGCAACATCATTTGTGCTACCATCATTACAGAGCTTGCTCCCGCCTGGGTCGGCTTCCCGGTCCTTCCGCTCCGGCTGCGTGATCAGAATTCCAGCATGAGTAACATGCTGTACTTCTCCCACAGGACTATACTTTGTCTTACCAAACCAGCCACTCCTAAGAGACACCTTTGGAGCACGAGGTACATGTTTGCACATATTAACGCATGTTGCTTTTCTCCCCTCCCTTCTAAAACTGCCACTCAAAAATAATGTAGTCCCTGTTAGCTGGAATGATAAATGGAAGATACTTTTGGCAACCTTCATACCTGGTTTCCTCCTTGGCCCCTCCTCCACCTTGTAAAACTCAAGCTGAAACTACCAACCCACTGTCATTACTATTCTATTGCCAAAAACCTTCTGCATAGTTTATGTGCTTAAGAGAAGAAAGAAGTAAAAAAAGCTTTAGATCTCTGTGTTGATTCCTATCCTACTTTGCAGGCACTCAGGACAAAGCCCTCAGGTCTGGCAACATACAATTTTGTGCAAGAGTAAGCTAAACAAGGTGTCATGACATGAAGAATGGAGCCTTAAGCTCCTTTTGGCATCCTGAATTCAAGTAAAAGTGAGAGGAACATCACCTCTTTCTGGGATGGTATGCTAGGTTGATGTACCGTGTTGTGTGGGCTCACAACCATAAGCAGAGCTCCTGTCTGCATCAAACATTCATAAGAACTAACTATATTAATAATAACTGCCTGGAATATTTGGCTCCTGTGTGACCTACTTAGGACTACTGAACTGGCCTTTGAGATGCCTTCTTGAAGTGGAAAGATGAATATGTGTAGATATATATATATATATTCATATATATACAGTTATCTTTTTTTGTTTGCTTTTTTAAAGCAGTGAGTTGTAGGTGAGTTGAGGAACAAATATTTTCAAGCAAAATCTGCCCCAAGCTTTAAACAGCTGATTATAACTTTAAAGAAGGTTGACAGTCTGCCAGACAAGGCAAGTCAAATCACAGGGGATTGGCATGAAGGACCTGTTGTTCTCACAAACTCAAAGTTTAGTTTCAAGGAACTGCAACCATGACAAATCATGAGTTTGTGGATGTCAGTACACCAGGGATGGGTCATTCTCATGTACTACTGATCCCTAGAGTACGGAAAGCCTGGAGGGAAGGTACCTGAGTGACATTTTAGCTTTCACGTCAAAAGAGAGGACAGCAAGCTGACACATGGTTTGGTTGTGAGGAGCCCTGTAATGCCTTAACAATTCTGCTGCGCATCCTCCCAGCTGCTGGTATGGCTCTGGCAGTGAGCTCATCCAAAGGAGAGGGACAAGAATACAGCCTTGCATCGGGCAAAAGCCACTTATTTTACCAAATATCCAAGATTTTCTCTGTGTTTTATTTTTTTTCCCCAGACTTTTTTTTTTTTTCTATTCTGTAGTCATAGCTAGAATGACACAAAGTTTCCTAACACAAAAGTGTAACAACAAAAGAGTAATACTCCAAACTAGTCTACTAGGAACAAGCCTTTTTCTTAGAAGTAGGAAAAAAGCCTGCAAAACATATGAAGCATGCGAATTAACTAGAGCCAGCGTCTCCAGAACCACTGAAAGCAAAGGAAGATCCAAGGAAACACTGATATTTATATACCTGGGGTTTTCTATCAGATCTTGCAATGTGACAACAACACATGTCAGTGTCAGCACAGGTCCTGCTGGCAACACCTTGAAAACTGCGTGGAGGTATAGAAAATAAACAGCACTAGCTGTGATTTCCGTGATAAAATACGAATGTAAGGAAAGCCTCTTGGGATCCATAATCTGGAATTGTCACGGGATACAGATTGTCTGTCTTTCTGATAAAAGATGTCAGTTCCTTTTCTGGGTTTTAAGCAGAAAGAAGCACTTGTGATTATTAGGCTGGCAGTATACCACGAGGGCTGTCGACAGAATCACTACACACAGTGGATGTGTCCACTTTACCTATCAAGGTTCCTAAAATTTCTGCATCAAAGGAACACTGCAGCCCAGTCTGAACCACAGAAAACCCATTTCCCCAGCTCTAGAATTCCTAATTTCCCTCAGCACACGCAGCGGAACAAGGCTGAAATTTCCTGCTAGCCATACAGATCAGAAAGCTTTGACTAGGTTATCCCACATTAAGCACTCATAGTTTTATAAAGCAGCTGATTAATTAATCTTGATGAAAGATCGGGTTGCTGTTGCCGTTTTGCAGAGCTGGGAGCTCACTCTGTGAGGTGCTCAGTGCTACGTCGGGAAAGGCTGTGTGCCCTGAGCTAGCACAGGCAGTTCCTCTGTGGGAAGCACTGCCAGGCTGTCCGAAGGGGAGCCCAGGCTGCAGTGTGCTGCCTTTAAAACTAATTAAGAAGAAACGCATTCCAGACTGAGAATTATTATACTCAAGTACCATTTAATACTCCAAAGAAGGCCAAAGACTAAAATATTGACCTTCCTGCTGCCAGCATCAGCTCTGCTGCCAGCCCAGTGAATGGAGAAGTAAATCCTACACAAAATAGGCCTGTTGCTCAATGTTAATTTTCAAGTGTAGGAATGAAAAATGCTTTTCCAAGTGCCAGTAATAAAACAGAGCTCTCTGAAAATGAATCTCTGGGCTGTTTTGTACCCCACAGCCTGGCTGGCGGAAGTTTCTGGCTGGCACAGCACACCCCTACTAAAGAAGGCCAATGGGACCGTGTTGTTTGGAGACATCACTCCAAAGCTTGAGATGACTTCTCCAAGTGCTGGAAGTCAATGAATCCAAATGACAACATTCTCCTAATATCAGATATCCTGCTAAAACAAAGCAAAGACGAATGGCAAACGTGCTCTTTGTTTGCCCAACTGCAACTGCATAGCTCTCAGCCACTCCACTCCCCAGATTTCCTAATGCCCTCAGCCCACTATAAACTGGCTTGCTCTCCAGTTTCTCACACAAAACCAAGTGCATGTGCACACAGTAAAGCCCAGCCCGTCTCACACAGACCCGGTGAGTCATCCATTCCCACACTAGCGTCAGGTGTGCATCACTACCCAGGGACATGACTGCTTTCCCTCTGCACCGGTTCTGACCAACAGCAACCATGCTCACATCACAGCAGAACTGCACGTGGCCATCCATGAGAAACTGCTTTTATCCCTCAGCACCACAACTGCAAGCCTGAAAGTGTGGATTTCTGCAGGAAATGCTTCCAGAACACCATTTCCACCCACACTGCTGCTCGTGACTCACATATGCTTCACTACTGAGTGTGGGAGAAGTGCCTGAGCCTGGCCCGTTCATGCTGCGCTCCTCCTGCAGCGTGCTCTGCTGCACCGGCAGGCAGCACAAAGCCCACACTTACCCTGACACACACAGCCCTACAGGCTGCCACACAGCAACATGCTCAGCCAAAAACTCTTCCTCCTTCTCCTCACATCTTGAACAGTCATCGAGAAAAAGACAAAACACCCAGTTTGTAACAATCACCTGCCTCTCACTGTAGATCGCCAGTGAGAGGACGCAGAAAAGAGAAAGGAAACTCAAACACAAACGGAGACTTGCTAACACACAAGAAAAGAAATCCCTTCCATGGGCAGGAAGAAGAGTTGGAGCTTGTGAAAATGTGAGCGTCACTGACAGCTTTGGCTTATGAGCCATGCCAATGCTGTTAACACGCATCAGATACAATCGCAGATCGATATTCATGGTATTTCGTGAGCTGTATCCTCTTCTCTCTTCTCTGCATCTCCACCCACTTCTGAACTTTCCTCTCACCCCTTCCCTAGAGCATACCTGCTCAAAGCCCAGCATGTAATCTATGTTGATGAGCAAGTAATTTTATTAATCAACCCAGGAAGCTGGGGACTGCAACATTTCTCAGGCAATTTCCTTCATCAGAACTCTGCCTTTCGGCTGATTTTCTGTATGTCATGATGTCAGTGTAGCACCGAGGAACACGGTGAAGGGACAAGTCAACCTCAATGGAGAGTGGATGCATCTTGTCCGAAGCAGACAGCTCCAACAGTCAGATTTAAACCACCAAAGCAGAAATACTCTTTCATTTACTTCAGAGGACTTTGGATCAAATCTGTAAGCTTCAGTAACTCTGTAATGTTAAACAACTCAGTTTTGCAGAATCAGAGTGACCGAACTATCGATGGTAGAATCATAGAGTATGATGATGTCTGCTCCCACTTTGTTATTTATCCAAGCTTGATACAAATATCATATAATGTCACGTGTTTTTTCTTGTTTATTTTTCTCCTCTTTTTTTCTTTTTTTTTTACACAGAACGTGATTATGCCAAAAGGGCAAACGGCCAGTTTAACTGACTTGAGCCTTTGATCCTCATGAGTTACATGTCTCTTCAGCAAGGTTCTCATTTGAAGTGCTTTCAGCACCTGATTTATTAACAGTCGGGTGGAGTTAGGCTGTTTTGCAATTCCTGAGAAGCTGATAATAAATCTGATGTTCGGATCGCAGGTGGTGCTGATGTTTTAGCTGGATTGCAAAAAAAGTTCGTAAACTGAAACAAATGTTCCAATATTGATGCCTCCGTCCTGGAGTCCAGAAAGCAGCTTGAGAGGGCCGTTCTGATGGACATTCTGCCTTTCAGAGATTTCCTCTCTGATTACTCTACAATTCAATCTTTCAAATGTCTTCCCTTCATATTATACTCATAAATTTTATTTTAATAAAAATAAGTGTCTAAAAGGCATAAACAAAAAAAAAATCAAAAAAAAAAAAACCCTTAATTCTTCTTTCAAACCTTTAGCACATTTTGTTTAAACCAGATGTTTCCTCGACTTGCCATTGCGATGAAAGGAAACCCAATATCCCCTCTGCTTTCCAGCGCAGAGCCGCAGAAACAAGAAATGACAGAGGAAGAGCAAGAACCATCTTAACTGGGAGGTGATTATTACAGCTAGAAGAGACGGAGTGAGGACACATGCTGATGGTGGGAGCTCATGTATTTGAACATTCCTATTACCTTTTTTCTCACAGTCTAACATAATTGTAAAGACTGCATCAGCGTGATTCAATACTCCAGCTGAAACAAAGTCAAATAAACTCCACCCACCTGTTAGGCAACATTCTGCAAATCCCATATTAATGTCACGTTCCTAATTATATTTCACTTCTCTTGTTACATTTTTGCTATGATCCTTGCTTCACTGAAAGCAGTTTTCATCTTAAACACAGTTTTTTTCTCTCTCATCTCTCGATTTACCCACCCCAACCACCATCCATTACACACAGACAGCTAATAGTTCTCATTTTCATGGATAATCTTCCTCCCAAACCATTTACAGCACCATATTAATTATTTGTTTTCTTTTGGGTTGATCTGCCCTTCACTCTCTCTCAAGCTGCACTTAGGCTATAAAGCCATCAGAAATGGTGTGATACACTTAATCTAAGAACTGAATGTCTCACCGGAACAAAGCAAAAACATCCTTCTGCTTCTTCAACAAACTGCCACATTATCTTCAATGTGGAAGTAACATCAGGCCAAAAAAAAAAAAAAAAAA
>PPHD01013731.1:0-17136 GCA_002909625.1 Bambusicola thoracicus | reverse complement strand
CGAGGCCCTGGGCAACCTGATCTAGTAAATGGGGTGGTTGGTGGCCCTGCCCGGCAGGGGGGTTGGAGATTCATGATCCTTGAGGTCCCTTCCCACCCAGGCATTCTGTGGTTCTGTGATTTTATTGAAAAAAATGTATATATTTCGAAAAGTGGTGCTTTTAAAGTGATGTGGCAGTTTCAAAAATACCTAGCATTAGCTAAGTTCTGCTGCAATTAAAGTCAAAAGATACATTAACCCTATCTCCAGCATGTGCTGAATTGAGTTAACACTACTCACTTTTTAAAATTTTATTCTGAGTTCACAAGAAAAATTAATCTTTGAAAAAAATATAAATATTGCCTGCTCTGCCAGCTGTTCTGCAGATTGAGTCAAACAGGGTTATTTCTGAGTTTTACCACATCACCAATACCAGAATACTTTGCAATCCCTTTTTTTAACGCAATCCCTTTTTTTAACTCAGTGTTACACAGCTCCTTTACGTTGAAGAAGATGGTACAAATCTCAGGGATGAGGGAAGAATTTATCCCAGAAGTAAAAGCTTAGTTTTCCATTTTGGTGATGATGTGAAAAGCAGTAGACTGTCAAGCACACTCCTCTCCTTTAACAAAATTGTGTTTGTTCTCTTTCAAGCATATTGGCTCCAATTATACACAGATGATGTTTACTGATAAAAGTGTGATTGTATAAATTGGTCTATTATTTTTAAGTGTGAACAGAATTACTCTCAGTGTTGATAGGACCTGATTGCACATTGTGGAATGAAATGAGGACAACATCCTAGTTTTGCCCCTATAAATATTTGCTAATCATTTTAAGAGTGACAGTAATATACATAGGCCATGCCAAAAGTAATGCCTCCTATTTAATTTCCATGAAAACTACAACAGATACACAGAGCACAATAACGCTATTTGATAGAACATAGTCACCAGTATTAGCTATGCATTCTCACTAGCAGTGAACAAGAGCCTGCGTGCTGTGCTTGTAAAAGTGTGCACCAGTGGAGGTAACCCACTTTTTCACAGCTGTTGTGACAGCATCATTGCTAGTAGAATGTTGCCCACACAGTATATCTTTCATCAGCCCAAACAGCCAGAATTCAGAAGACACCGAATCTGGACTATAATGTGGGCATGTTAGGACAGCCCAGCCACAAGTGACAATGAGCTCCACAGTTTTCAAACTGGGATGGGGCCTGGAGTCATCGTGTTGCAAGAGAAAGGTTGTCTTCTTCTGTGGTCTGGCTTTGGAAGTTTGAGTCTTCAGTTTTGTCAGCCTTGTGATATTGTGGTCAGTTGATCACTTGCCCAGGTTCCAGGAAATTCATAAGGATCACCCCTTTCCTATCCCAAAAGATGGTGCACATCACTTTACCAGCTGCATCTTGAACTTTTTCTCAGATGGGAAATTCACATGTCACCACTCCACTGTACACAGTTCTCTGGTTGTGATCTACTGATTCTCACAGATGAGCTGATCAAGATATTCTTCATTTCATGGAATAATTCGTAGAATCATAGAATGGTCTGGGTTGAAAAGGGCCTCAAAGATCATCTAGTTTCAAGCCCCTTTGCTATGTGCAGGGCCACCAACCACTAGACCAGGCTGCTCAAAGACACATCCAGCCTGGCCCTGAATGCCTCCAGGAACGGGGCATCCACGACCGCTCTGGGCAACCTGTTCTGGCGTGTCACCACCCCTCTATCATTAAGGGTGGGTACAATCACTAAGATCATATAGTCCAATCATGGTGTGACAGCTGTGCATGGACGCCCTAAAATTGTCTTGACTTTCACTTCACTGTCACCACTGCTGAAACAAACTATCCACTGTTTCACTGTGCTCACATCCACTGTTTGATCTTCATAAATGTTCACCAAGCATCAGTGGATGTCCATGGGTCCCATTTTTTCTACATGGAGGAATTCAGTTCCACACCTTTACTTCATATGCACTTCCATGTTGGATGCCATTTTGTCAGAGTGCTTCTCTGCTGCCATCTGTCACACAGCAACAAAATCTAATGGAATACTGATGGGAACATTCAACCTCTTCCGCCATACCAACATCCACCTCTGATGTTATGGACCAACATCATAAAATAGGAGGCATTAAATTTAGAGCAACCCCGGTGCCATAACTCATTACTTAAGTGTGTGTTATATGTACCATATAGTGCCAATCCAGGAGGCAGTGTGTTGTCTCCATCTCACAAGCAGTCTGTATGATCAGCTTGATCTGTCCATGCCTCCTCATGATGAAGCTCTGGTGGAACACTGGGCTGCTTCTCAACCTGATTCAAAACTGGGCTTTGTGTTAATACATCTTCCTTTCTGCATGTATACTTAATTTGACGTAATGGTTCCCACTCTTCTGACTGGTTCATTCTGCAAAGAAAAGAAAATCCCATCATCTAGTTTTACAGAAGTAATGAAGCATTATTGTGTAATGTTTTTTATCCCCAAACATCCTGACTCATTTGCAAACACACACAGAAACTGTTTCACACATTACAGAAATTTAGGTACCTCAGGGTTGTCATTAGACAAAATTCTTGTCATAACAACTTCCTATGTCTATATACTGTATTGTGATACAATTTCTACATTGAATTCAGTCCCTTCCTTGAGGTAAACAGCAGTATTCAGAAAAATATGTTAGTACTCTCTCTAGCTTTAAAGTCCTTGGGGCTTAAGCACACACTTTTAATTAGGAAAAAAAGAAAAATCAAAGGAATTTTTTAAGAATTTGTAGCACAGTTCCCTGCATACTAAAAGATTATTCTGTGCCTAAGACATTTTATACACCCTCCTCCTCTGTCAGGCAAAGGTACCACTCTTAACCAAGTCCTGCAGAGCAGGCGCACAGTGCTGGTACACCAATAACGCCAGTTTATCGATTGCAGAGATTTTTCTCCCCCCTCCCCTCCCGTTGTGCATGCCAGAGGTCCCCTGCTTCCTGTCTCCAGCTGATAACGGTGGGATGGCCAGGGTCAGGGAGGAGGGGAGGGGGCCAGTCCCTTGGCGGTGGGAGGGAGCGGGGGGCTTGCAGCGTCTGACAGCTGAAACAGATGATGCCGCACACCACCTATGTAAACAGAAATAGGCGCTGGGGCTGATGTAGCACAGAGATATGACCCTGCCCATAGAGCCGCTGAGTCTAGACTCCAGATGTGTTCTCACTGTTACCAGGCCAATTCAGATCCAACTGGTAAATATTTCTACCAGATGACAGTGGGCTCAGTTACAGAAATGAGGACAAAGGACAAAAATAGGCACAAAATGAGTAGTAAGCATTATTGCCACTTAGAAAAAATATTCTGCAAAGTTTCAGAGATGTTAAGGGGCAATTGCTTAAATAGATGATATACATTCTTTTATTTTCTTACCACGTTCAGCTGAAAAAGTTCCAAGGCAAACTGAAGGCTATTTAGGCAAATTAGTCATCTAAAGTAAACTGAAACAGAGGTCTGTAAAGGATGAAAAAAAATTATACCAGGACGTTACCATGAGCAGATAAAGAAATGAGGAAAAGCTGTTGTGCTGATAATGTAAGGCGGGTAAATACCAGCTTATTGGGAAACGAGTGCTATGTGATTTATTTACAGAAATTAGTGATTATAGAATAAGGTCACTCTAAAGAAACAAAACATGGGGGAGAAAGCCCTGTCTGCTGGCATTTCATCTCCCCGGATGTAGGATTGCACCTCTTAGACCATGTGGTGTTCAGAATGCCATAAAACGTGTCAATTAAGCTGCATCCAAGCACCACGGAAGCAATCAGGGCTCTGACAAGTTTTGAGAGCTGACTGATTTGCATCTGGCTCTGATAACTAGAATGAAGCAACAGAGATGTGCAATGATCCAGGCTCTTTTCTCATGTCTCTTTCTTAATAAATGTTATAGTGCCACATAGCAGATAAAAGATTTGTCTTCACAGGGAGTTGCAATCTCAGAAATACATGATAAGGAACAGTAATCACAGGATATTTTCTACGCTCTTCGTGAAGTCATTTGTAATTTGCACAAATATGATATAATCCTCTGTTAGAGACCCATGTTTGCAAAATGACTGTCTGTAGGTGGTAGATCTAGCATGAGACCTGTGGACAGAAGATAATAACCTCAGATGGTCTAATATGCTAATAGTGACTGGGAATTGTAAGATTCCTGTTTTTCGGATTTCATGATGAGCCATCCTGAAACAAATTGTCTGGCTGATGAGTAGGGTAATAATCAGAGTATATAAACCTAGGTAAGATGGAGTTTTAGCAATAAACAAAACTTTAAAAAAAATGTATTTCATGTAATCAGAAGTTTGTATGAATGTTGTTTTTCTTTTCTTCAAAGATATTTCTCGGAATAGAGATGGTCCCTACCATGTCTAATATGAAATGTGTTGGTGGGAAATGTGTAACTTCATCTGTGAAAGAGTTTTTTTGGGAGAGGTTCTTCCTCACGCATAGGTAAGCAAAAGGACATTCAAATCAGCACAGGCTGAAGTCATGCTATCTATAAAAGCAAAGTTAGAAGTGTCTTGGCTTAGCTATTAGAATGATCACATTAAAAAAGCAATAGCTTGGTTCCTTACTTTGGACTCATAAACCAGCAGCAGGAGCTTTGAACTAAGAGATAGGCTACCCTAACTGAAACGTTCCTTGAGATGACCTTTTAAATAGTTAACCTTAACTGTAACTTTTTCTATGCACACCTGTGAAGCCCTTCCTTTGTGTTCAAGATACAGAGAGGGTTTACTTACACACTGCTTCTGGTTGCCCTATGGTTATTTTCCCTGTCATCTTCCCTTTGTGTTTGAGGAGCTGCAGCCAGATGTTCAATATTCCTAAGGAGAAGTTTGGTAGCACTGATGTAAAATGGTCTGGCGAAGTACTCAGAGAACATTGGTATATGCTTTCTGATGAGCAGTAGTGTACTGTTAAATACCTGTGTTTAATTGGGTTACAGCTGCTGATCCTTTTGTGCAGCTATATTGGGCAGTTTACTGACAGGTTCTCTGATTTAACACTTTTTTTTTTCAGGCCTTTTCACTCTTATACAGTGGAAAAGAAGGTGCAAGTCTGAGGATACATGAACCTAGACAGAAGAGAGACTGTTCTGCCTTCATACAAAACCACACTGCTTCATTTTTTCCATGGGGAGCACACTTATAGCATTTATTTACTTAGCATGTTGACATCAGGTTTTTTGGTATCAAAGCAAACATTAAAAATGCAAACAAATTTGCTGTATGAGGCTTGAAGCCACAGATGACACAACAAAAGTTTTGGTTTTGTTGGAGAATAAAGAGACATACTGCACATACCCTACAAGAAAAAAAGAATTTATTTTTCCTTTACCATAGAATTCTTTCCCTTCCATCACTGTCTGTTCCCAACAGAATCAGCATCTAAGAACTGACCCCCTCCTCTGTGTCTTTCTCTCCTAAGAAGAGCTTTTTAAACAGTGGATAGTTCTTTGATCTTCTGGCTTCTTGTAGTTAATCACACCAATGTTATTCAGCAACTTCACCTCCCTAACCAGGTCAGTGAGCACACTCGAGCAGTATTACATAACACTATCTAAAGAAAAGAAAAAAAGAAAAAAAAAAAAAAAAACCTATAACAGACTATCTTCTCCCACAGTTTGCATCTCAGGAAACATGCTGAGCTCTCAGCCTTCATCCTCATCTATCATGCAAGAATCACCTACTTACAGCAGACAGGGAGTAGATGAGGACCTTCATCTCCCCAAAAGGATCTAACTTTATGAATGGAATGCTACATCTCATGTTTTTGGCATTAAGGGAAATGCTAAATGCTTTCAGCCTCAAGCTTTGTTATCCCAAAGTTGTTTGCAAACCAGCAAAATGCGATCTCTTGGGAAAAAAAAAGTTGTAAATTGTAGGATAGGAGAAACAGAGATAGAAATGTGTGAGCTAGCTCATAGCTAAGAGTAACAAATGGGGACATACTGGCATCTTTAGGTACTCTAAATACCTTGACAACAGCATCCAAATTGCCACAAAAATTATGTATATGTATATAGGAGTTAAGTCAAACAGTGGTTATATTGCAGGCAGATATTTACAAGAACCATTTTTTCCAGGAATTCCTAGGTGTGGAGGATGTAAATTCTGTTCAAAGTTACTATTTGATAACCACAATGAATCAGATTTTTGAAAAATTGAAATATACTCAACTTTTTTTCAGTTCTGCATATAAATATGCTTGTCCATACTATGTAGGCTGTGTAAAAGAACTACTGCTGTATATTATGAGTGCTCCCATCTTTCCTTTTCATTTTCATTTCCACTTCCCTCTTCTTTTCTCTCACCTTTTTTCTTTGTTTTCCTTTCCCTTCCCTTTCCCTTTTCCCCTTCCCTCTCCCTTTTCCTTTCCCTCTTCCCTTTCTCTTTCCCATTCTGTTTTCCTTTTCCTTTCCTTTTCTCATTCCCTTCCCTTTTCCCTGTTGTAGTCTTTTTCATACAGTTCCATAGGCCCTTATTTGCACTTTTAGACTTCAAAATAGCTCACGTTGCATCAGCAGAGGTTTAGACTGGATATTAGAAAGAATTTCTTCATAGAGACAGTGATTAAACAGTGGCAGAGGTTGCTCATGGAAGTGATGGACTCCCCATCCTTGGAGGTATTCAAGAAAGATGTGTACGTAGCACCAAGGGACATGGTTTGGTGACAGGACTTAGTAGGTCAGATTGATAGTTGGAGTTGATGATCTTGAAGCTCTTTTCCAACCTAGATGATTCTATGATTCAGTTCAATGCCCCAAACGCATGTGAGTTTCTTCATTTTTATCTCAACTATTTTCTACTTAATTGTCTACAGGAAAGTAATTCACAAAATAATTGTGCATTTGATTTGGGAAAAGGGAAAAAACTTGCATACTTGCTTTCATACTCCATTAAAATAATAATAAATTAATGAACAGACGTTCTTTTTTTGTTTGTTTGTTTCCAAATAAAGACTGGCGATGCTGCGTAAGATGGTCTGTGTATATTTTTTGAAATATTTTTACTCTTTTTGAAACAGTTATATTTTCTATGGATTAAAAAAGTTTGAGAGTCACTGCTCTGGAAAATCCCCACAAGACTGATGGGCATAATAGAAGGTAATTAATGGCTATATTCATTAGATAGTAGTATTGTAAGGAGAAAGCCTAATTTGGGAAGCCAAGTAATTGGCAAGGAAAAAAAGAAAGCGCAGAATTTCCAGAAGTAAAACAAAGAAACCATGGCACCAGCATGAACCTGTATGATGAAGCAACACAAAAAGTTTTTGAGCAGAAGACAGAAAGTAAAGGGAATTAGGTCATTCATGGTGGAACAAGAAGAAAGCATGAGATATCAGCCAAGTACAAGACCAGTTGTCTTGTTTCAGAGAGAAAAACCTCTGTGATCCTAGAGTAAACTTATGTAGGATCCTGGTTTCCAAACAGCCTCCAAAAAGACTCCATCATAAATCACAGAATTATGGGAAGGGTTTGGGTTGGAAGTGCTCTTAAAGACCATCAGGTTCCAAAGCCCATTGCCATGAGCAGGGACATCTTCCATTCAGTCACGAGACCAGGCTGTCCAGGGCCACATCTAGCCCAGCACTGAACACCTCAGGGGATGGGACATCCACAACTACTATGGGCAACCTTTTCCAGAGCCTCACTACCCTCATGGTGAACTATTTCTTTTTTGTATCTAATATAAGCCTACCTCTTTTTGATTAAAACTGCTACTCCTTATCCTGTCACTGCACTCCTTGATAAAATGTGCCTCCTCATCTTTCCTATATGCCCCCTTTAAATACTGGAAAGCCACCATAATGTCCCAGTATGTCCCAGAGCCAAACACACTACTCCAGGTGGAGTCTCACACGAGATGAAGAATAATCGAGACCATTAAAATTTTGGGAAATTAGAGGAGGGATTAGGCTTTTTCTTTCATTTTTTAGATTTTTTAATGTCTGTACAGTTTTCAGTTAAAGAAAGCAATGCTTTAAAAACAGAGCAAAAAAATATATGGATCTATACTTACAAGTTATACAGGGCTGGAAAATGTTCTCAAGGGCTGGAAACTATCACTTGCAAAGTTAAATTGTAAAAACGGTCCCAGAACATCTCCAGCCCAGGCCAACAAACCCCATCCCAGACAATTTCTGGATATGGTGCTGGAGCAAGTACTGGCCAAGGACCACTCCACTAGGCAGTTGGGATGATGCCATCCTCTTTGGAAGGTAGGAGAACATTGTGAATGCTGATCCTCTCATTCCAATTTGCCTCAGTGCCAGGGAACAGCATGGTTAATTTGCTAGCATATAGACTGCTTTTGAATGTGCAGTGTTTAAAATGGAGTCCTATAGAGGTAGATTACTAACTGGCAATCTCAGGCCCTTCAGTAGGATTATGGAAACTATGTGAGAATTGCAACAGGTATGGTACTTTATTACAGGGCTAAAACATTAATATCACAGAGGAAAAGATCCTATCTTTGACTGTTCGGATTCTCACTTAAATCAGATTTACAGAACCATGAAAGTGCTAAGGCTGGAAGGAAACTTTGGGTATTGTTTCAACAACCCCCATGCTCAAAGAAGCAGCAGCCTGCCCAGAACCACAGAATCAAGATCTTCAGAATAATCAGGTCCAACCAGCAACCTGACCTACTGAGTCCTGTCACTAAACCTTAGGATGACATCACAGGTCTTGTAAACATCTCCAGGGATTCCACCACTTCATTAGGCAGCCCATTTTAATACATAACAGGGGGAGTATTGGCACTAGGTGATCTTACAGGTGCTTTCCAACCCAAAACATTCTATGGTTTGATAACCATGTCTCTGTGAAAATTTTTTTTCTAATATCCAGCCTAAACCTCCTCGATACAACTTGAGATCATTTCCTTGACTCTTATCACTTGTCACCTGAGAAAAGAAAGAAACACCTTCTTTCCTGCAACTTCCTTTCAAGTAGTTGCCAGTAGTGATGAGGACTATCAGGACCACCTCCAGCCAGGTTCTGAATAATTACAAAAATGGAGATTCTGCCACTCTTATTCATGTTCCACTGCTCAACCACTCTTACAGTAAAATGTTTTCTTATATTGAAATTAAGTTTCCTTTATTTCCTGTTGTTTCCCTTGCTTCTCATTCTCTTACTGGGCACCACTGAAAAGCTTCTGGCTCCAAGATGAGTAGTCCCAGCTCTCTCAATCTCTCATCATACATCAGATGCTCCAATCCCTTTAGTCTTCTTTATAGCCCTTTTGTGGACTCACTCTACTATGTCCGTTCTCCTTTTTACTGCAAGCACACCAATGAACACATTAATATGTTTCAACATTGTCTAGTGATTTCTAGATCCTTTCACAGAATGATATCTAAGTAGAAAAACGCATTAAGTCATTTCACGGCATACTCCTAAATCAATATTATGGCCTTGTGATTTTTCTTTTTAATGGGAGTATTTCTGGTTTTGCAACGAGGATGTGTCTTTAAATATCATACATTCTAGTAGTAGGTAAATAAAAATATATTGAGAAAATGATGCATAGCAAGGAATACCTTTGCAGTGGTAATGAAATTATGCTAGTAAAGTGGGAGGATAGAAACTGATTAATATTAAGAATACTTCCAGAGAAGAACTAAAGTCACTTGAAACCACAGTCCCGCTTTTCTGTCTAGTCTATAGTGCATACAAATCATGGAAACCAATTACTAATGTTTACTAAAACACTGACTGTAATTGTCTGGAGCTATGATAAGCTTAATTAGGGTTTCCATATATAAAACTTGGTTTTGATTGAACCAAGTGTTACAAAGGCATATTTTTGGTTTGTCTTTTCAGTTACTGTTGACAAAAGTGCTGCAGGATGTTCCATATTTTAAACGTATAAATATTTTTAAGCAAGTACATAGATCGCCTCTAGCAATGTTCAGAATCATTTAGAAATAATCTGAAAGCTGAAAAGTTGGTTCACTGACAACATCCGTTTCCTCTCAACTTGTAATTTGACACATTTTATTAATGATGTCAGACTATCACATTACCACTGGCACATGGTAACATCTCAGGATGCCAAAGTTTGTAAGGCTCTGTCTTCACAATGGGGACCCTATGGTGCAGTGGGACCCCTCATAAACTGGTAGGCCAGATCATGAAACCTTCTTAGAGGTCACCATAACTTCTTTCACAGAATCACAGAATCACAGGGATTGGAAGAGACCTCAAGAGATCATCGAGTCCAACTCACCTGCTAAAGCAGGAACCCTACAACAGATCACACAGTTAAGCATACACATGGGTCATGAATATCTCCATAGAAGAAGATTCCACAACCTCTCTGGGTAGCCTGTTTCCAGCGCTCCATCACAGTTACCATAAAGAAGTTCTTCTACATGTTAATATGGAACTTCCTATATTCAAGTTTTAGGCCATTACTCCTTGTCCTACTGCTACACACCGCCAAAAAGAGCCTGGCCTCGTCCATTTGCCTCCCACCTCCCTTTAGACATTTATAAACATTAATTAGATCTCCCCTCAGTCTTCTTTTCCTCAGGCTGAACAGACCCAGATTACTCAGTCTTTCCTAATACAGAAGATGCTCCAGGCCCTTTATCATCTCTGTGGCCCACTGCCAGACTCCTTCTAGGAGATCTCTGTCTTTTTTGAACTGGGAAGCCTAGAACTGGGCACTGTATTCTAAATGTGGCCCCACCAGGGAAGAATAGAGGGGTAGGATCACCTCCTTTGACCTGCTGGCCATGCTCTCTTATAATTCAACATAAAGCAATATCAGGTCATGAAATCCTTGCATCTAAATGTTCATTGGTAGCGCTGGAACACTCAGGGTTTCACTGGCAGAAATATAACTTCTTCCTGAACCTATCATCAGTACTTTTCCATTGCAAACTGACTTTCTGATGTGAGGACAGATAGGACGATAAGGGCTGCACACACCTCAGAGTGTGTCTCATGTTCCTACACAGATGGTCAGGAGTGCACTCAGAGCAGAGTATGCCTCAGACACATTGCTACACCCACAATAGCAAATTAAATGGGGCCAAAAGTACCATTTTTGAATGCCGGCACATCCCTGTAGCAGTTTTGATCCATGCCTAACTGGTATCCCCATTAGGCAATCCCCAGCCATTGCTTTGTGCCAGGAATCATGGCAATCTCTGGCCATGGTTTAGTGCCAGGAATTGTGAGGAGGCAGTACAGTCCAGACTACAGAATTCAGCAACATGAAAACCAGTTCTGATCCTGCCTTGTGCCCTATAGACACAGCAAGAGCAGGAACATCCAGCTTTGTTTCATAATGTCAGAATTTACATAAAAGATTAACATACAAAATAGCCCTCCTAGAAGCTACTGGTGATAACATAGAAAATAGTGAGGAAGGATTATAAGGTGTGCTATTAACCTAATTTTTTCAAAGCATTCTGTTTTCTGTGTTGTTGTGCAGGCATCTAGTTACAACTGAGCCATGATTCTAATCTGACATTATTGGAATCTACCATAGAACTGATGTACATAGTTCAAGCCTAAATCTTCAGCTGGTCCTCTCTTTTAATTATATTGCATTTCGTATGGCTAAGAGTTTGCGACTTTGAATTTTGTTCATTGTGAAAGCCAAAGAGACCTATGGCTGATTTTCCCAATCAACCTTCCCTACTTTTCTTGCAAATTAAGATAAAAATTAAGCATGTAATTTACAGTGCATATTACTTTTTGATTAACTGGCATCCCCTAGAAGAAAACATGAAGTCTGTACAGTTTAAAGTCCTGAAGACCATAACAGCTATACCTTTTAGTACTTCTGTATTAAGCCATATTGATAGATTTGTCTCTTTCAAGTGAGCATTTGCTGACAGGACAGAACTGTTCTACAAAGTAGAGGAAATCCTTCCAGGTAATATCTTCCTTTCACTCATTCTCCCACTCAGTTTTCTGTTATATTGCTCAAAAATCTTCACGTCATGTGTCCTCAGGCAACTTAATTACAAGTCAATTACAACTCTATATTAGCTGTCATCTTTGTACAAAGAAAATCACAGTTCATTTGCACAAGCAAGGTCATGGGATTTTGCTTAAAGACTAGCAGAGTACATTATGTGGGAACTGTAAGCTCGGACATTTGGTATCTGGGCAGCCTGAATAAACCAATAGCGATCTGCCTACAAATTATGAATGTTCTGTGTCTCACACCACGCTTCTCCTGACTTTCTTACTGTATCATAACTAAAAATCTTCAACAGAAACTGGACACAATTGTACTAACCCCACTCCCACCCCAGAAAATATCCAAGCTCCTAATAAGTTAAATAGGCTGAGAAGTGAGAAGAAAAAGAATGAGAGCACAAAAGGATCTATTCCAATAGGATGTATTCCAAAGCGGGATCATTTGTCAAGCTGAGAAGAGGTCTCCTGATTGCCTTTTTTCTATAGTACTACATCCAGTGTGGAGCCTGCCTTCTGAATGCAATTTGAAAATGCTTTAAACAAATTTCAGTGACATGAGGCTCACTCTAGCCCATTGTATTATCACCTCATTATGTTATTGTATTCCAGAAATATCTGGAGAATTCATTCACATACAAATACCTTGTAAAAAATAGGGATTATTTCCTACCCCACAGGTTCACAGTTAACAGTGAATACCTGATCTGAATTATTTGACATTCAGAATCATAGCTAGCAGAGGTGGAACTTTCTATTTCGGAAAAAAATTAATCCACCACATGTTGGTGTTTCAAAAACAATGAGTTAATTTATAGTCAAGTATAACTAAAAGCCTAAAATATTATGTCCACTTTATAAAGACAGGTTTGTTCAGTCAGAGAAAAAATGTGGTGATATAAGTAACTTCAGATTAAAACTAATAGAAAATTGAATCTGCAAAAAAATTTCAGTATAAGAAGGACCATTGACCTGTCCATCTTTTTCTCTAAAGCATCTATAATAGAGGTCAGATTTACAAAGTCAAGTCTGATGGAGAGAGAAACTTTACTCTTTCTGACAGAAAATAACACATTTTTTCAACTAAAGCACTAAAGCATTATCATCCACATGATGCGCATTCACTGGAATCAGTTTATACAGACTCATCTATTAAAAACACATGTAAACGCAGGTCACACCCAGTGCAATGTTGCATACAACCCGCTAACAGACTTAAACATCTGCTTTTGCAACCTGCATTTTGGTCAAGCTGTGTGCATATGCGTCATTAGCAAATACACAATTTCAGATTCCTGATCTGTATACTGTTAAATCTTCAGAAGAGTTTTAGATTTGAAAGTTACAGTTACAGAAACTATCATTTCCAGAAGCCTGTGGGCAAAACCCTGTTTCTATATGGCTCTACAGACTAACATTCTCTGCTACATTCAAAATACGCTGAATCAAAAGGGTGTGGTACAAAATTAGGCACCCTGTTTTCTTTAAATAATTGTCTAATGTCCATCAAATAAAGAAGAAAATGTAGATCATTTCCTGAGACCTTCTGGAACCAGTGGCTCTTATATTAATAAACATTTTTACCCCAAAATCTCAGAAACATATTTCTTTTCTTTTCTTTTCTTTTCTTTTCTTTTCTTTTCTTTTCTTTTCTTTTCTTTTCTTTTCTTTTCTTTTCGGCAGTGCCTCCTTTTCCATTCTCTGGAAGAGAATGGAAACATCGATTACTACATAATAGTATCTGTTAACAATCTGAGCTCTCATTAAACATAAGCAACCTCTAAATACTTAAGGAGTGTCTCAAGGCCTTCTTCAAGAGTGCATTGGTTTTATTTAATTTAACTGAGGCTTGGAACAGAACTTCAGAGTGGAGAACAAACTAATTCTCATAAACCTATACAGGACGTTCTATTTGCCTGTTCAGCCTACTAGGAGAGAGTAAAATCCACATTTACTGCTTTCCCCATGTAAGTTTAATTGTCACAGCCTTTCAAACAGTGCATCAGCCAAGCTAAATTCCAGCACTGACATTGTGAGAAACTTGAGTTGTACCAACTATGGCACCACTATAACCCCACCACAAATATCTTTTTCCCATGATGCAGAGTGGCAAGTAATTGAATGAGACTGTAAATTTTGAAGTCATTGATATTAAAGAAAGGCAGGGTATGAAAGGCATCTGATAGCAAAAAAGGTATCATAATGGTCTTGACTCTGAAAACGTTAGCAAGATACCGAGACTCTCCTTGAGGTATTGACATGGGCAAATCAAGGGACTACAGTGTCAGGTCTTCCAGGTTATCTGGCAGATGAAAGAATGTTATGAGGCATCCAACCTGTATGACACTACTTCAGATGTGCTGGGAAGTAGCTCTCCTGTGTGTATGAATTCCTGCTATAGTCAATGAAATTTTGTAATTTCTTTAGAAAGTTATCGCATTTTCAGTATTAACTCTAACAGCATTTTATTACAGTTCATATAATAAATGTAATTTCCCTAAGATTTCACTGTAATCTTCTGTAATAATAATATTTTTGTTATAATGTTAAAAAAGAGTACTAAGATCTGTGTAGAGTACAAAAGAGTACTAATGCTGCTGTGAAACAAGAAACTATATTCTGCTGTACCTCAAAGGAACTGATAGTCCATTGTTGATGGGACTGTGGAATTGGAAAATGCAAAGTGGAAAATAAGTGCATAGATATTATTGAAGGAAACTAAAATAATGAAAAGAGAAAGTCATACTCCTTACAAGCTTGACCAAAACAAAACAAAACAAAACAAAACCTAAGAAAAAGGACAGAAGAATAATTATAAAGTGGATGAAAATAAAATGATTTTTTTTTTTTTACATATATTTTTGGTTGTCTATGCACATCTTTCTAAAAGTCTACAGATTGTAAAATAAGCCTAAACACTTGTCCCGTTCAGTGACTGTGCACTCCTCCAGGGAAAGTCATAAAGTGTTTGGAAGCCATTATAACACAGTTCAACATATCCCATCGTTTTTACTGACCTTCTCTTCTTTAGTATCTTTGTGTGAGCGGCACCTTAAAAATTCTCCTGGTACATTATGTCCTTGTAAGACATCTGTGGGCCTCTGTGTACAGTAAAGATGTGATTGTTCAGAACTCTTTCAGCAGTGTACATCTTCCAAATGTGCCTGGAGAAGATAGGTAAGAAAGAGTACTTGTTTGACCACTACTGCAAGAGAGAAGGCTAAAGGGTGAAGCAGAAAGATGGATGTATTTTTCTTGGGAACATGCATTTTTTTCCTTAAGAAAAGCATATTAGTGCAATTTGCAATGATGACTATGCTGATACAAGTCCTAGTGAGAGAAATCACTACAAAATGATTTAGTTATCAGGCCATAAATTTATTTTTTAACATGAGGTGTGACAGCCACTGTATTTCTAATCTTTTATCCAAGGAGCCCTTTGTGTTTGTAGTAAGAAAGTTGTAACTCAGCTTGTAATAAATGACAACCATTACAATCACTGGATTTTAAAATTTGCACTTTAGATGTGATTTATAATGATTAAATGTTCACAGAAACAATTTAGAAAAGGCAATTATTAGAGCTAATTAAAACTTCACATATCTGGGCCTATGGAAAAACACTTAAAGATAACTATCTATGTATCCAAATTGATATTGAACTCAGAGTACAATGAAGAGAGATGCTATGTTTCTGGAAACATATAATTTGCTAGCTGGTAAAATAGTAGATGTGTTTTACCTGTATCTCCATTGGTAGTTTGAAAAAATTAAAACGCCTCAGATTCTAATATAGCATGAAACTAAACTGACTTGTGCAAATGTAACACATTGGTGCAATTGAAAAGACTTCACATATGCTGAATTGACTATAACATAGCATCAGACAGTCAGGGCATTTGGTTAATGTATTTAATTTTGCACAGTAATTTCTGTATCAGACCAAATTATTGGGCTATTTCTTCTGTGTTTGAGAATGGTTATTTTCCTTTCTTTTGCTATTTTACTATTTACTATTTTTATTTCCTCCTTTTCTCTCTTTCTTATTTATTTTAAGGAAATTGTAACTGTAGTAAAATATACTTGGGACTCTATGGCACATTCAAATATAGGAAAGTTTTAATTTCTGATTGCAGGGTTTCTTAGGCTGGCAAGGTTGACAGGATTGTCTGGGTAATCCTCCGTCTCTCCTGCTTAATTTGTTTCTTGACTTGCTAGAGAGGCTAAATTTGTTAGAGTCAGATCAGCAAATGCACTTTCCAATTACATGAGTTAGGCCAAAAGGAAATTTCACAAGTAGAGGCAACTTATTTCATTAGTATTTATCCCATGAAAACATATTTCTCATATATGTATGAGCACCTCAAAATACTGAGTAGTTCTGTAAGAGCTTCATAGGGAGGATAAATATGTCAAGTCAACTATTGAGCTCTCTGGCTACTTTGAATTCAATTGGATCATTACCATGGTTATTGTATATTTTACATATGACTACAGAAACCACGGAAATATAGGATATTGTGGGTTGAAGAAAGATGGAAAAGTAGAAGTTACCTTCTCTGGAGTTGACAAACCAAGGAATAATATTATTAATACTTGAATCAAGCTAACAGAAAAGAGTAGGATAGAAACAATTATCATAGGAAACCAATCCAATAGATATTTATTGGGTTTTATACATCTATGTCTTCACAGAAACTGTCTAGTTGCTTCTCTTCACCATCAATGTAGGGAGATGCTTGTAAACTTAAGATAAAACCATGAGCCCTGTCTTAATTGACTACTGAGGGAGTTGGAAATAGCTTAGATGTGGCTTCTGTGTGAGAACCACCAGTATTTAAGCAGTTGCACACCACGCAAGCTGCCAAATTATTTCTGTGTTTCCCTTAGGTTTCTCAGTAAAGGAAAGTTTTACATGGGATTTTTAGAGATAGATATGGAGATAGCACTGTTGATGATTGTAAGTATTTCCTCCAGGAAATAAGTTCTTTGGAGAAGACACAAAAAGTCCAAACAAGGGCATGACAGAAGTTGGCATAAAGTGCTAACTGAGGATAGGAATCAACATTTCAAAGCAAATGAGGTAGGAGTGGAGAGTAGCTTGAAGGACTTTGAAGATCAACAGAAAAAGAAAAAAAGAAAAAGAAAAGAAATTCTAAACTGTTATATAA
>PPHD01013730.1:0-17137 GCA_002909625.1 Bambusicola thoracicus | reverse complement strand
GTATTTCTTTAAAGTTATTATGAACTGATTTATGGATGAAAGATTCTTTATATCCCTGGGGAAATATTTAGCTTGGGGCTGGGCAGGGAAGGTTTTTTTAACGGGTATGGAGTTGCTTTGTTCTGTTTTCTTTTGCCCTTTTCCTGCCCCCCAATTTATTTTTTTTAAGCTCAGTGTGATCATTGCTCCTTTTCTCAAAAGCAGAGAAGAATCTTTCTCTGAAAATGGAGGAGAAAATGCTGAAGGAATATATTTTTTTAAACGAAAAGTTATTTGCTATATCCATACCCTCCGTGGCCACCATCTGCAGTAAGAGCACAGCCCTGACAAACTCTTCTGTTTTACAAATGCTGTATTCTCTATACACTTATGCTTTAGAGCGACTCTTAAAAATAAAATATTATGTCCTTGAGTGGGAGACTTGACGACGTTACAGCAGATCAATGCATCAGTGGTACTGCACTGTTGGACCGTGGTAGCTAGAGCGATTGAGACTAGGACCTGGTCAGGAACCCATTCGCTTTCTTGGTTACAGAAATGTCCATTTTGTACAATCTGATACTGAAATGAGTGTTTTTATTAAATAATTAGCTTATTGCTCTATCCAGTCCTCCACAGAGATGAAAAGGGGTGTTTCTTTGTATCTTCTGTCTACCTATCTTGCTTCTGCCTGGTCCCAAAAGAATAGTGACTTGCATATCTGTGTACTATTTACTGAACTTCGTATAAGTGGAGCTAGCGAGGTTAGTTCATTTATGCACCCGTAACTCACAAAACTGAACAGGTTTGGGTGTATTGCGGTACCAGAAACCTGCAGGAGAGCAGTGAGCTATTTGAGAAGCTCTGTGTGAGTAGGAAAAAGATAAAATATGGTGAATAACCACCAGGGCATTAGTCCCGTTATTGAGGCTATTAGTAATGCTGTGTGTCTTAGTGTTCCGATCTGTAGTGGGGATATGCCACAGGTCTGCTTTCCCTGGCTTCTGTATCCTCATGAAACAGGACGTAGACAGCAGCGTGGCGTGGAGCACAGCAGTACCTGAGGATGCAGCAGTGCAGGTGCAGTCTGAACGCCCTAGCAGCACGCATTCCATTAACATTTGCCTGTGTGAGATAGCGTCTCCGTGATGATGACTTTTTAATGGTTATCTGGGAAGTGCTTAAAGTAGAAGAAAATGTGTTTTGTAGTCATTTAAAGACAATTTGCTGTTGACATTCAGATGCTTCTGTAATGCTGATAAATGTCTATTCTTACCACAGTTTCCTTTATGAACAGTAATTAAAACACAGTGATTGTTTCATTACAGCGGTGGCTTAATTCTGTTCCTTGTCCTTCTCCCTCCTCCTTCAGTCGGGCTAACTTTTGATGTCACTTTTGTTAATTCCAAGTGAGAGTAAGTTTAACAACCGTCTCTGTTCTTCGTGTTGATGTGCCCCAAAACTAACGTACAGTTTTCATTCTGTATGTTTTGCTTACAAGATTATGCAATTAATAGATTGATAGGAGTAGAGCAGAGGCTTCGTTGTGTTCAAACATTAAATAATATCAAATATTAAAACCATATGTTGGTTGATTTATATTTTTAAATCTTATTTCTCTAAATAACTTTTTTTATGGCACACGATTGCATTTATTTCTGCCTATAAAATGATATGCCAGCACATAGGGATGGTAAGTACTATATAAGTACTTATAAATAGGTTGCGTGTTTGTGGGCTGTGATTCAGTTGCTGTTGTAGTTTTCTTAGTGCTCCAAGTGCCTTTCAGATGCTAACCTGTCACTGTCAGGGGGATTTTCCAGTCGCCAACCCTGAAGGTGTTCAAGAAACGTTAAGATGTGGTGCTGAGGGACGTGGTTTAGAGGGAGATACTGGTGATAGGTGGATGGTTGGACTGGATGATCTTGGAGGTCTTTTCCAGCCTTGATGGTTCTGTGATTCTGTTCCCTGGGGTTTGGTCGATGTGTACCAGTTGCTTTTCAGAACCCTTCATCTTCACTCTAACTTCTCATTGTCAGTCCTGACAGAACTCAGTTTTTTTGCTTTCCTTTTATCTGCAGAAAGAACTTCCTCAGATAAAAACTTTCTCCACTCTGTCGCCTATCCCTGGGTTCACAAAGTGGCTCGTCGGTCTCCTCTCCTCACAGACAAAAGAACTGGAAAAGAACGAACTTTTTACAGAATCAGAACGCCAGGAACTGTCTCAGATCACAGGAGACTGTACTACTGAAACGCTCAAGAAGCTCTTAAATAACAACGAATGGGTACGATCCGAAAAATTAGTCAACGCGCTCCATTCGCCGCTTATGAGACTGTGTGCCTGGTATTTGTATGGGGAGAAACACCGTGGCTATGCACTGAACCCAGTAGCAAACTTTCACCTTCAGAATGGCTCCGTGTTGTGGCGGATAAACTGGATGGCAGACACGAGTCCTCGGGGCATCGCTGCTGCGTGTGGCATGATGGTGAACTACCGGTACTTCTTAGAGGATACAGCCAGTAACAGCGCAGCCTATCTGGGGACAAAAGCCATTAAAGCCTCAGAGCAGGTTCTTTCCTTGGTGTCGCAGTTCCAGCAGAACAGCAAGCTTTAAAACTAAGGACAAGTGTTTTTTCACTTGTAAAGAGCTGTCATATTTTGCAGTGTCTGTGTTTAAATGCGATCATCCCTTATAAAACAAATCTACTCAGCACGGCAGGGTACAGAATTATCTAAATTATCAGCTGTCTTGCTTACATTGCCATATATTCAAAGCCTGATTTGTTGCAGTTGAATCACTTGAAGTACCAGACATCTGTTGTGTACAAATGAATTGGAGGTATGTATTGAGGAGTGAGCAAATTCTCTCAAACAGTTACAATTCAATGGTGACATGTATGGCTGAAGTATTTTCCATACTATTATTCTGTTGGTAATAAACACGTATAAATGTCATGGTTTTGGCTGGGATAGAGTTAATTTTCTTCATAGAAGCTTATATAATGGTATGTGTTGGATTTTGGTACAATAGTGTCGATAAGACTGTGATTGTAATTGCTGCTGAGCAGTGCTTACGTGGAGCCAAGAATGTTTCAGCTTCTCGTGCTGCCCTGCCAGCAAGCAGGCTGCAGGTGTGCAGGATGCTGGGGGAGGACCAAAGCGGAACAGCTGACCCAAAGTGGCCAAAGCAATATTCCACATTGTATGGTGTACACCCAGCAATAAAAGCTGTGGTAAAGAAGGAGGAAGGGGGGACGCTGGGACTGTTGGCCCTAGAATATGCCCCGCTTTCTTGGGAGTTGCTGCAATGTCTGCCTACCAATGGAATGTAGAAAATTAAATCATTGCTCTGGTTTGCTTGCACACACAGTGAGAACCCACCAGTTCTTATGCCTTCACCTTTCTGATTCCCTTCCTTCATTCCACCTGAGGAGAGTGAGCAACTGTGTGCTGCTGAGCTGCCTTTGGGATTAAACCACAGCAAGAAACTGTCTTCTGTGTCTTCAGAAGGAGCTGTGCTTCTCTGTCACACTGCCACCATAGACAGATTAGTACTGAAGGATCTGGAAAGAAGCGCTGCATGAAGGTACATTTTTTGGTCAAATATATTAGCAAAACAGTAGTGTCCAATTTTATTTCAATAATGCCTTTGCCTTTTTCTCCCTCAGACAATTTAAGGTAAAACCACTAAAATTCACACTGAATCTTTGCTTTGTTGGAGCGCTGAAAAGCCTCACATAAAGGTTCTTGAAAATCAGGGCTTCTCAGGGAAGCAAGTATGTGGTGTTGTAAATGCACTTCTTTCTGTTGAGGTACAGTGAACGAGAAGGAAGTGTTGAAATAAAAGAGCTGATTAAGAGCTGCTTTAATGAAGAGGTAGGTGTGATCTGTAAACCAGTAAAATAAACTTTCTCATTAAATCATAGCTAGTGTATTTCATTGTGTACCCTGCTTCACTTGGCAGCCTTTCTTCATAGCAGTATCATCAGAGAAGTAAGGCCATCATTGTAACAGGTTGGTGCTGTTCTCTACTTCCCAATTTTCTCTCTGTCTGATCACACCACTGCCTTCTGTTCCCATGAGAACAAAGACATTTTAACACAACAGCTGATCATCAGCTGTCCTGTGCAGGGTTGCCTTCATTGTTGTTTTCAGAGCTGGAGGACTCAGGCCCAAGGATTAAATGCTTGAAGTATTGGGAACTTTTGCTGGGAGACTTTGAAAAAGCAGCACCATCCTGGCCAACCTGAGGAAGTAACTTCAGATCCATCACTGTATTTTGCTTTTGCATCAGTCCTTACTGTAAGTAGTCCACACAATCACATGTATGTATTCTTCATAGTGGTTTGTATGGAAGCCTTTAAAGTCTATGATTCCTGGAAGGTGTGTCTGAAGTTTGACATGGACAGGTTGGAGCTGGAAGATGAACATGTGGGAGTACAGTGTGTGTATATGTATTTATAGTATATTTATATTTGTGGATAATGGTTTTTCAAGCACTTCTGACTGAAAGGTTATAGGCAAAGATTACTGGCATCTTACAGGAGCTATTACGGATGGGCACATTTGTTATATGACATCTGTTCTCCATCAGAACTGTAGCACCTGCAGTGTTATTTCCTCCTCGGCCGTGTATGGATTTGGTTATTGGATGCATTTTGCTTTCTGAGGTCACTTCATCTGTTACACTGATAAGCTAGCAATGGGAGGCCAAAGTCCTACCGTGACTTCTGTATTGAGTTGGTAGCACAACTTCAAATGCAAAAAAATCAGTTGAGGACGAAGGTGGGACAGCGCCTGCTCATAAAAGCCACCAGCTGTTAATTGCTGTTAGTTTTCTTTCATTGGCCATTGGCTCTTGAGTGTCTAACAGTGCTTGCATTTTCCAGCTTCTAAAGAGTGATTTTAGCACGAACAATGCTGAAGAGAGAAAAATACACACCATCTGTACTACTTCTTAGGATAATAAGCGTATCATTAGGGAAGGATTTTATTGTACAAAGTGAGCCTTTGCAGCTCAGGAAGCCAAGAGAAGGCCAATTTCTTTCCCCCCCCTACAATGTGCAAGAAGTGTTACTCCAGGTTTTAAAAGCATGCTCATCATGGTGAGGTAACTGCCTGTCCTTTTAGGAAACTGAAATACCACGGTCCCTGAAGTCATACTTCCTGGTGCTACAGTCACATATTCCAATATATTTTAAGACAAATTAGAGTATGTTACACTGCACAGTGTTTCGCTTTGAAGTGTCAAGGCTGAAATCGTTAGTAAATTTTCCCTTCTGTAAATTGCTCTTTGGATAAAAAGCTAACAAATACATTTGCCTTTTCCTGATTTCTCTATTTTTTTTCTTTCTAATTGGTAGCAAAGGTGCTTAGGCTGTGAGCAATGGTATTGATAGCTGTCACATAGCACCCAAAGGTATGTCTTAGGAGAGGGGGGAAAATGGCATGAATAAAAGGGTAATAGCTTAAAAACTGTCTCTTCTTCCATTGCTTAGTTCTGAAACGAGACATTTAAAAAAGAGAAAAGTTTGATAATGTTGCAGCTTTCTAATACTTTTCAGCTGCCCACCCAGTGCTAGTTGTATTCTCCCATTGGAACGGTGTGATGTGCAAGTTTCAGCACATCAGGGCAGGAGGCAGTGGTTTTGAGTGCAGGCTTTTAACCAGTACTGTTGAAATGGATGTCATTCTGGGTCACAGTGTAACGCTGTAAACAGCAGCACAAGACTGTGCTATCTGGACTGTTACATGATGCTGCCTGTAGGACTTGACTTTTAATCAGAGGTTCTTTAAGCCCCTAAAAGCATAGGGAGGCAGAATGCCGATGTGGTCACATCTGGGCCTGCTTTATGTTCTACCATTGCTTATTGTCTTGGCTGCCCCTATGCAATCCATAGGGAAAAATAATAATTATATAAAATATTTATAAGGTACAGTGTTGTTCATGCCTCAAAGAAACATACCTGACTTCAGCTCTTACTGGGAGCCCCACCACACCAATGGTGTGTTTGACTGCCTGGATAAGAACACCAGTTCTGTGTTCTGTCAGTGGGTTTGCCAGCTGCCCCATTCCTCAGCCTGGATCTCTGGGCATGTCTGCCATCCCTTTTGTTGCTGTGTGCCTAGAAAGGAATGCAGTGCCTGTGTTGGGTGGCTCACATCCTCAGTAAGCCGTGACAGCTGATATGATGCTAGGTACAGCATATAAAAGCATCACAGTTTCACAGCTACATCCCACTTTTGAAAGCAAATCAATAGAAATGATGTTACTTTGTCACTTATGCTTGTTTTATGATCAACTTACACAATTTTTCTTCTCACCAGACGGAGGTGTCTATTGGTACTAGTTGTATGGAGTTCCACAGGAACTGTGTTCTGCTGTGTCCTGGAGAGGTAATGAGAGACCAAATAATGCCTCAGCTGAGGATATTCAGATTATTTACACATGCTGAGCTATCACATAGCCCTGTTAGAAGAAAGCGTTAAGTGCTGCTTGCATCAGACAACCTTTCTCTGTATTTCACTGTAGGCTTTTACTTTAGCTTAGACTTTTACAACCTACAAAATACATCTCCTATGGTTTCTGTGGAAATAAGCACAAAGGTTTGGTAGAATAAATGGACTAAGATAATGGTAGTTTGATTCTTCAGCCTCTTGATGAGGAAACTTCCCTGGAACAGTCACTCAATTTCAGTATTATTTTCTCTAGAAAAAAAGGGACGAGCAATCATGTTCACTGAAAATTATGTTAAGAGATCAGCTTCAGGGGAAGGATAAACTTTTAATTGGAACAAACACCTTTTGAGTGCTAACCAAAGTCGAAATAGCTCTGTGTCCAAAATACGTATTACACTAGAGGTCTTTAATCCCGCATTGAAAATCTGAAGCTCTGTGCTTCATTTATAGCATAAAAAAAGTCTATTTTTAACATGACATTGTCACTGGGTGTTAGCCCTGCTGTGGGAGATGTAGGACAACTGCTACAGAGCACTTTCTTGCTCAGAAGTTGTTACCAACGAACAGTTGGCCATTGTTTCTCTGCTACCTTTTCCCAGGCAGCCTGTAGAGAGATGCTTGACAAAGCAATTGTGAAAAACAAAGGTAATATTTGAATATGAGAAATTACTTTGTGAGTCGGAGCAGCATAGCTGTATTTCTCCATGGATTTCCTTATGAACCCGATTAAGATGAGGTTACTCAGAAAAACAGTAAAAACAAAACAGGCTATTGTGGTAGGCCATGGTTACACAGTTTAATCAGGAACGTGTGAACTGTTAGGTGAGAAGGAGCATTAACAACAGAATGAACAATGTAGGTTTGCATGCTTTTAAAGCAGAACAAGGTTGTTCTAACTCCAACCTGGACTTTTCATTACTTTTTCAGAAGGAAATGATACTGAGAATTTGAGTATGGCCAAGTTGAAAGGGAGTATTGAGAGAACAGGTTTGGGGTAGAAAATACATTAAAGAAAGGTTCGATATACTGAAGGATGTAAGCACTTTGTGCTTCCTGAAGTGCCACTAGTAAACTCTACGGTGTTTGAAGGTTTATATGAGGAAAACAAATGCTATAAAAGAAAGTGATCCAAATCGTCATTATTAACATGTTGTTGCACAAGTATTTTTCTCAGCGTGCTTATTTATTAGCAGTATCATTTCCCACAGCCAAGCTTATAAAAGTGAGTGAGAAGAGGACAGCAATTAGATAATCTCTGTGACTCTTATAGGATTAAAAACTTCCTGTGCAGACAGACAGCTGAAATACAGCTCCTATTGAAATGAATGCTAGAACTCCTAATGACTTTCAGGGAGCCCATAATGATTTGTCTGTCTGCTTGCTCATTTGGTCTATCTTGATTTATCTCAGGTTTGCTCTTCCTTTGTGTACTTATTGCTCTTGATGCAGCCTATCAAGCCATGCAACCCCCTATGATAGCTCTGTAGAGATATATTTAATTTGATTTGCTGCTGTCCCCAGGAGTTTATTCTCTGTCAAACAGCTGCCTGTTGCAGTGAAACTTCAATATAGGAGAGCATAATGGTTTACGGATAGAGCATTTAACAACCACCACTGAATGGCATATGTCTGATAAATATGTTCAGAAAATAGTTGTGGAATATGCAAAGGCCACTGTTCTGGAACGCTTACAAGGATACAGCTAAAAATGCAACACAGCAGAGAGTTATCTGACAAACTTATTCATGAGTTTACAAACCCCCCCTGATATTTGGATGCTTTCGTGCTGTACATTTTAGTCCACTACTTCTAATCAGGTTCTTACTGTAAGGATAAGGTAGGTTCAGTATACGTGCCTGTGCTTTACTTTGCTCTTCTTCATATCCCTCCATCACTGCTTGTTATACTTTTGAATTGGATGGAAAAAAAAAAAGATGAAATAAAATCTATGTTAACAGCGAGTTAACTGAGGCTGCTGGAGCGAAAAGGACAAAGAAATGCACATCATTTGCATGTGTTAATAGGAATAAAGAAGCTGAAAAAAAACAGACCGTGCCCATACTCCATCACTGCCAGCACAGCCGCTTGGAGCTGCCCCGACGCTGATCTACTGACGCTGGCTTTGTGCCAGAGTACATCCCGTAAGTGAAGTCCTGCCCTTGGTGAAAGTGCTTTGATATTAATTTCAATAGGGCCTGCATTTCATCCACTTATGTTAACGGAGTAATTAATTTCTATTATTCCCACTTGTGTGTTGCTTCCCACGCGCTCTCAGGATCATATAGATGAGCCGTAAAACTGAAAATGGAAACACTGGAGTATTGTGTTGGAAGGACATTTTCAACTGGGCGTAAAGATGTTACCTTAAACCTTTACTTAAGTTTATGGGTGTTGGATGCCACATGCCCTGAAAGCTTGCTTGCCTGCTCTCTTCCCTTCATCTGCTACCCACCCACGCTGCTCCTCAGCCCTTCGGGCTGTTACCTCTCCTCTTAGTCCTTCCAGCTCAATGACTGTACGAAGTAAAGTAACTAATATATTCCCTAATATATGGCAGCGCTCCAAGGACCTCCTTGGAATTCGAACAATTTGAGCCAAACCTGCTCACTGTGAGAAAAGCGTTTCCCAGAGCAGCAAAGGAGGCATGTCGGATGGGATGCCGGGCTCCAGCAAGACAATACCCCAGGAACAAGCTGAGTGAACAAGCCCTCCTCATCCACTAAGTGTGCTGACCCCTCGTGGATCAAGTCCTTCCTTCACACAGGGCTGAGAAGATGGTTTGCGTCTACAGGGAACTTTCTGAAGTTGAGCTTCAAGTATGTGTGACTGAATTCGAGTTTGCTTTGCCTGATGGATTCCTCCCAGTGTGGCTCTATTGCTGTTTGGCCCCAGGTCTTTGCTACTCTCCTGCAGTTGATTTACAGGTGGGATTTCTGAAGTCTACATCCATCCAGTTCCTCAGGCATGGGGGAATTACCAACACGTGGCTTAGGCACTCACCTGTGTTCAGGCAGTTTCACTTTTAAAATGGTCTGAACAGATGCAGAAAACTCAGGCGTCATTTTTGGGTCCCAGCATCATCTTTCATGCTGCTCTTGGTACTCCTCTCACAGAAATATTTATTTACTGGTGAGATGTTGAGCAATATGGCCCAGAGGTCCTCTGAAGACACTACCAAAGGGTATTTCTTCAGAAGTGTTCTTCAGGGCTGAAGCCATGCTTTTGGGTCAGATACGTGTTTCTGCAAGATATATGCTGAAAAAAGAAAAAGAAAAGAGAAGGAACATTTTATCCTAGAGCTCATTTCTCAGCTAAACCATACATGAAGGTTTTGTACTTTTATTAACTGGTAACTAATGCACTTATTTAGCTCCATGCTAACCACTGGGTGAAAAAAAATGCCCTATACGTTTACTGGGCATTACAGAGGTGTATCTCCAATTTACCTTCAGTTAGTTTTCTTTAAATGAGGTGTCAGCCTATGTCCTCAAAGTATTTTGTTACTGAGCACTTATACCAGCATGCCCAGCTTCATAAACACTATTTTGTCATTAGAATTTCATTAGGGTGAGGAACAGCAACATAACGCTTCCTCACATGCTGTCAATCAAGTGACTGACACTTATATCACAATCTCAGCTCTTCATGTGAAACTGTGGCACATTGCTGCAAATTTCCAGGGAGCTGCCCTTTTTCAAGGGAAAAAAAGAAAGGAAAAATGATATTTGCCTTCTCTCACTTGGGTATGCATGTAAACAGCAAGTGCATTTCATAAGCTTGTCCTGTGAGTGGCAGGCTGTTGTAGGGTGGTCACACGTGTTCTGGCAATAAGAGGCATGGCGTATTTTGCAGGAAAATTTGCAGAATGACTCTAATCCAAGTAAATCTGAAAACAGTCACAATCTGTAAAGGGATTAAGGTCCCAACCCAGCTCTTCCTTCATAATATCTGGAGAAAAAGCTGTTGGAAAATAAAGCAAATACCCACGCGAGAATACAGGAGATGGAAAATAACTTAGAAGAATTAAGTAAACAGTACTTTCAGATGGTTATCTTCCCTGTACAATGGTAATGAGCAGTTCTTCTGCGAAGTTAGTATACTTAATCAGTTTTATGGATATGTGCACATCTCTGCACGATGCGCTGATGGTCTGTGCTCTTTCAGCTGTGTTTCGTGCCATGGGGTGGAGGTGCTTTTCTGCTTCTTGATGAATACAGAAGCTTCAGGATGTAGCAGAGAGGTCCTGGGAGCGTTTCAGAATAGGAACAACAGCATCAATAAAGAAGAGGAAGCCAAAGTTGACTGCAGGAGAAAACCAGATTAAGGGGAAAGTTATCACAGGCCTCGCTTCTGCTGGGTCGGTGCTGGTCTGCCCTGGATGTCCTTGAAGTTTCTCTTGATGAATTTGAAATCACAGAGGTTGTTCTGTGTGTGTGCGTGCTCAAACAAGGAATGCGCTTATGTATTTTTAAACAATGTGTTGTTCTGTTTGGGTGTGTTGTTCTGTGAGGAGAGTTTTGTTGTGCATTCAGGGTGGGCAAACACTCCAATTAGATAAGCATGTGGTCTGAGAAGTACTGCTGGAAGAGGAAAACAAAAGAAAATCAGGGGCCAAAACAAAGTTTATCAAAAATAATAATAACTTGAAGATGTGTGTATACATTCAGATGCTGTACATCTTCTGCAGGTTATTATAGGGGTGATCTGAGTTATATTTTGAAGCTTTTCTTATGAATAGAGAAGCGTGGAGGAATGTAATATGTTTAGCTTGTCAGGATACCAGCTTGAGGGTGAAAATCAGAGGAACCTTCAGAGGATTTAGCACCACCTCATTGATTCAGTGGGACTTCAGCAGCTTAGCCTGGCTAGAATATAACCCAATAAGTGTAAAAAAACACATTAAGCCACATAAAGAGATGAAGTTAAGCAGCATGAAGCTTGTTTTTGCAATCCTTCCTTAAGTGCTTGGGGTTGCTTTTTTATAAGTAAAGGAATTTGTCTTGAAATTTGTCCAGAGTGACAGGGAACAGCTGAGCAAAGAAATTATGAGAAGTCCAAAATGTTAACAAAAATAAAATTTCAAACCTTAATTTTTCTCACTAATTACCCCCTCAAGAATCCAGCGTCTGGTTGTTCCCTTCTTTCTGTTCCAGGGCAGCACTTTGTTGGAAGCCATCTACACGAAAGCATGCACGCTACCTGTTTATAGGTTTTTTCCTCCAGTAAGGTCCCATAATTCTTTCTAATCTACTTAAAGGATTTAGCCGAAGTATTAACGTGAGCCAGAAGGGATAATGTTGTTATTCTATCATAGAATAACACGAATATCCTTTAATATAGGTAGTGTTTGTGGTCCATACCTCAACTTTTCTATACTTTACCACTTCCTTTTCTTCCCCTGTTCTTTATTTTCACTTCAGCAGTAGATCAGTTATTTCCATCTCTGCTTGGTCAGGTGATCAATAATTCAATACGCAATATTTCCCAAACAAACCCCTTAAGGATGCCTAGGTGGTCAATGAATACACTGTCGAGGGATCTTTCAGTCTTTACTTTTTGCCAGCTCTGGTGCATAGTGAGTATGTGCCAAGTCTTAAGCCAATGAGCGGTTTCCTTTCTTTTACTTACTGATGCACCCTGATGACTTAGGGCTACAGGTTCTATCAACGGTGTATCCAATTATATCATACAAATTCAGCCTCCATTATCTGTACTCTAAGGCAGATGTGGACTAGCTCCATTTTGGAAACTGTACATGTATATTAATGAAGGGATTGGTTTGAGCTCATAAGCTTTGTTGATAAGCTAACTTGAGCATGAGTCTGGACCCATGTGTTTGAGCAGGCTGACATCCTGCCAGCTACAATACAGGTAATCCATGTTTGCTATTCCCTCACCTCTCCCAAGGGGAGATGATCAGAGGGGACAAGCAATGAAGCCAGGGGTCAGTGTGTATGGAGGAGAGCCGGGGCTCTGCCAGATCTCCTCTGCAAGCACCACCACGCCAAGAGCTCAAGTCTGAGTCACATCCTTTGTAGACCCCGGAGATACACTGACAGCAGTCATTCTAATACAGCATTAGACTGATGTTGAACTGGGAAGGCTCTAGATTGGTAGGCACTAAGGTTTCTGATTCATCACCTTTTAGGACACTTTGAGAGGCAGGAAATACATTTCTGCTTCATCTCTTTTGTCTCTGCAAAAGATTTACCGTAATCCTTGTTTGCAATTGGCAATTCTGGCCAATGATTCTAAGGTTTGATTTGGCAACTGAACTTATAAAATAATGAACATAATTCCTCCATCCTCCACTGAACAGCTGGTGCTAACTTATTAAAAGGCAACCTCATTCTGCAGTGACTTTTGTTGGATTTTTAGCCATTCCACCCTCTGAATGGCATGTTTACTCAATATTCTTTCTTTCTTCTGTATTTCCACTAGCCTTTCTTCTATTTACTTATCTGCATTTCAATACCTACCGTTCTGTATGATGTTAGATGCATTGCTTCATGTAGTATTACCTTTCATCTATAGCCTACTATTGACCCAAATGCTGTCATCCTTCTTGACTTCTCACTCTATGATGTTCCTGAACCGCTTTTAAGATCAACAATTTGCAACCCTTTCAAACTGATCTCCCTCTGCTACCACTCCGTGTTTGAAAACTTCTCATTTTCTTGTTATGCTGCACCTCCTCATTGCTGTCTGCCATCCCATCTGCTCACTTTTCCTTGAGACCTCAGTCTGTTCTGTATACGTTTTTATTCACACAGTACGTGTTAGTGTCATTGGTCCTCTGTGCCACAGCGGATGCTTAGGGAGCTCTGGCATTCAGCTTTCCCAGATAGTCAGCAACACAAGATCAGGTTGTATGGTTATCTTACTTAAAACTGGGTATAGTAGTCGTGTGAAGAGAGAGTCCCACAGTTAGTGCATGCAGCCATTCCAGTAATTAGCCCATACAACAGAGATTTATCCTAACTGGAAGGAGTTTGCGTCACATTGGATTCTCTCTTCCTACCTACTGCAGCTTTAGCCATAATGCATAGTTCAATTTACTACTTCTTGACTAAACGGTTCTTCCATGCATTAAGACAAAATAAAAAGAGGTGTAAAAGTGCTGTTTAATGGTTTCCCTATAACAGCATTAGTGTGGGTGCAAGTGTCTCACTAAATACATAAATGTAGATAATCCTTTCTTTCTAGCTCTCTTCTCCCAGGCTACATTTTTTTTTCCTTTATAACTCATCCCTGGAGAAATGTTCGTAGTGAAAAATCATTGCTAACTTCATTTTTTTTTTGCCTTCCCTGTGAATTTCTTTCCTGGAGCAATAATAAGAAATAATGGGTGCAGTGCTTTCCTACAGAGTCTATGGTATATAACAAATAGTCTGGTGTTTTATTTGTTGTTGCCATATTTAATTTAAGTGTATTAATTTTTCTCTTTGGCTTATCTATTTTCTTTCTAAGTGCAGAGGGCCTTCCAAACCTTTTGCTGATATCACTTTAGGAACCAGATTGGCTTTGTAGTTATATATGGAAATTAAGATTCAGGTCTCAAGTTTCACCCACTTCCTTTCTGGATTAACTTCAACATTTCCCCTTTTTCTCGAGCAGACACCAATGACAAGTTGTAGGTGTCCAGCTTAATAAACCAACTGTAAACCAATATCAATCAGAGCCTACAACTTAAACTGACAGAAGGAGAGAGATGTTTTCTTGGTGTCTCTGAAAAGAAGACCAGCTGAGCCACAGAAATCAGCCTTTCTGGTCTTAATCCCTGTACGTCTCAATTTACCCTTTTGTAAAATGGTTGCAATATCTAATTCACAAGGAAGGAGCGCTCAGTCTATTTAAAGCTTGTGAAACATTGCACAGCTCTGACGGGATAGCATTTGATGAGCGTTAAGTTAAACGACAATATTATTTTCTGTCATTGTGCTATTGCTCTGCTTAGAGCAGATTAGGAAAAAGCGGCTGGGTGGGCAGATTCTCTTATAATATCTGAGCAAATTTAGCAAATCCAAAGACAGAAAGACTTCCTTAGTTACATCTTTGTGACCCTGTTTTCTTCATTAATTCAGTTATAAAGAGAGATGTTTGCATTATAAATGGAATCACTAATAACAGTGTTCATTTTCAGTCTGTAGGTTCATCGTTTTGACAAGCAAAGGTGGGAAAACAGAGACTGGAGAAGCTTGGTGTGCACCATCTGGACCAGACTTGCTGGGACTTGCTCTGTGCACACTGTCTCTGTGCACTGGGATGGAGGGACGAAGCAGAGCAGCCCATGCTGCCCAGTGCTGATGTGGTTGCTCCAGCTGAGCAATGCGGTCTCAGAACACAATTCATCCTCATTCAAGTGGCACTCAGGTGTGTGGCTGATACTTCTGTGCTTTCTGTCAACAGCAGAGTAAGCACTTCTCTGGCCTTTCTGCCCTGTAGATATCCAAGCATTCTATTGTGTGATAGAGAACTGAGCTCACCTGTTTCTTAGTCTGCTAAACATCAAAACACAGAGAAAAGTTGTTATGTATGTTTAAAAACAAACAAAAGAGCAAAAACAAGAAGTTCAGGAAGAAAATGTATCTTTCATAGCTATTAAAAAAAATCACAAAAAACCCAGAAGTAAACATCACACATTAAAATGTTGGTTTATACATTCTTTACACTGCATCTTTAGATCTGAAGGGACTATCCCTGTAGTCATTCTGTGGTTCCTTTCTGCTCCTTAGAGCTGTTGAAAATAAGTAACTGGAGTAGAGGCATTGCAGCGACATCAAGAGCAAATAACTGAAGGCCTCCCTCTCTTCCTGTGATGTCTTTGCAGGTTCAGTTCTTCAGAATTACTATAAACACAGAATCACTGTGTGAGCACTTCGTCCAGCATAGAGGAGCTCCCTTTGCATGGACAGGTAAGCAATGGGATGTAGTTCCAGGAGCATGAGCATGACAATGAGAACTGCTCAATTTTTGGCTTACAGACCAGGCTTGGCATGGGGGCGCTTGTTTCCTCAGTTCTTTCTGGTTAATAATGTTTGCTGAATGATTTTTCAGAAATAATTTAATCTCCCTTGACTTCTTTAGCATTTTATTCTTGCTCACATAGCTGTTTGAAGGAACACTGAGATTCTGGAGTGAAAGCTGCTATATAACTTCAAAACATGGTTGAACAAGAAGTGGAGCAGCCTAACGAAGCATGGATTCAGCTACTAAAGCTGGAGACTTTAAAAATGTAAAGAATTTTTTCTCAGGTATTCAAAATCTAGGTGACCTGTCAGGCCCCTGGCAGATTGCTCCTGAAGTGACAACACTCCAGTGCTTCCTCCGAGTGCATGCCCAGCAAGCAGGACAACAGTACAAGCAGGAGAACCTGAGGTGTTCATCTGCAGCACAGTGTTTATTAAGGATACTGATTTATTTCTTTTCCTTCACCTTCCATTCCAGATGGGAAGTTTACCTAGCCAGCTTAGTTTGTCTTTGCAGGTAGTTCTCACGTTACATTTTTCTGATGGCTGCAGATTGTAGTGCAATTATAGTTTACATTGTATGAAATTACTGCTATACTTTATAATCTTTTCATTTCTATATTTATTCTCATGACTGCAAACAATAATAAAGACTGGCTTTCTTTTCTTGGAGAAAATTAAACAGGTGTTACTGTTCTGTATGTCACTTACTTTATTCCGCTTCTTCAAAGCAATGAACGGACCATTTAAAAACAACAATAATAAAAACATACTTACCCTTGCATCCAACCCATAGGTAATCCGTCCTCTAAATTACAAAATATATTTGTAATAACCTTTAAAAAATTTACACATCTCAGAATTACTCACTTCTGGACCCAAGCTACGTTTTTTTCCTGTCACCTATACATATTCATTATACCTTGGGACTTCTAAAACAATTTGTCTTAGACTAACAAGCACAGCTGTTCACAGCAAGTTTTAAGTTATGTTCTTGGCCTGTAGCTAGCAGCATCCTAATCATATATAATAGTAATAGTAAAGAAATGCAAAACAAACAAACAAACCTGAAGAATGTCATCAAGAAACAAGAAAATAATATCCCTTAATAAAAAGGAGATTGCAGTGCAGTCATGACTGGAAGTGCCGTTAGGAAGTTAGCTCTTCGTTATCTATTATACCCGGAGAATTTCATTGGTAGCTGTGAGCAATCTTTAACACACAGAAAGGCAGGGCTGATGTAAATGTAATTTGCAAGTAGTTCAAATGCCCCAACTTTCAGCCTCTCCTTATTGTCTGAGATTATATTGCTGTCCTTCAGAATATATGTGTCAAGTAGTCAGATTCCTTATTTGCTTTGTTATGTGACTTTAACTGTATCTTCTCTCATCCTCCTTCCTTTCCTTAGGTCTATAAGAAATTAAGATTGGTGAGTTGCCACTAGGACTGCAGTGTCATAAATAAACCCCTGTGAAGTCAGGGACCCAATCACAAGCCATTAATGAGAGAGGTAGGTGGGAAATCAGGGAATTCAAATCAATGAGGCCATTTTGTAGGATGAAGATTGGTGCTGTATTTTCCAAGAAAGTGTTCTCAAGCCCTTCATTTGCACAGCCACAGAGAGCCACGTGCTCAGTAAATTCCCTCCTGTAGCATCACTACACCTACATTCATTGAGAAGGTGGAGCTCTGAACAGTAAGACATTGTCACGGGGACCCAGCATTTCTA
>PPHD01013729.1:0-17137 GCA_002909625.1 Bambusicola thoracicus | reverse complement strand
GAGAAGTAGCAGCCTTACTTTGTCTGTACGTGTGCTGCACCTCATGTCTTTCAGGATCAAAACAATTGCAGGGGGAAATCTTGAATTGACACCTTCTGGAGATAGTGTAAAAGATTTAGTGAAGCTGATCTTTGTCTTCCTTTTTCTGATATGTCTTACAAGGAACAGCTCAGTTCTGCTATTGGCAACTCACTAATTGTTTTATGCCGTTCAGAGATTTTCTGGTGTTTCTACATAAAGGCTTCTGTGATACAGCTTGATGTTTGAGTGTGTAAGGTGTCCTTTGGTGCTGAAGAAGTTACTACTCTTGTAGGAATTCACACAAAATGTTTCTTGGAAATATGGTTGCTGTCACTATGTACTGCACACTGTCCTTTTGGTAGATTTTTTTTTTTTGCTAGATTTATAATAGGTTTGTTTCTTAACAGACAGATTGTCCTTCAGTATGTCTTCTAGTTAGGATATTTAAAGAAATATGTAGATAGAACCTCAGCAGGAAGTGAAACAGTTGAACAATCTTTTGAAATGAGCATCAAAACTGGAGAATAAAAGCGTGTAGCTTGCATTCTGGTTCTTGCAAAATGACCTTTGCATTCACCATGTATGAGAAACTTTGCATGTTGTGGATTTTTTGTCCACTTTGCAGCAGTGCTGCTGTCTCTATTGTGAAATGTGTGTTCAGACCTTATTCTTTCAGGCCCGCTTGTCAGTCCTACAGTGAATAATTGCCTGTATATGGTAGCATAGGTAGAAGACACGACTTAAATATTTGCAAGGAACATTCTGGTTTGCAGAACTTCAGCAAATAGCTAGTTTGTGTGTTTTTTCAAACCAGTCTTTAAGTTTGTCTTCAGACATTGTAACCTTTAAGCTAGTAAATAGAAATTATTGGTTAGTGTGAAGATATCATATGGTATTTTCAAGTGCTATTCAAGAGCACTGTATGCATTCAAGAGCAATGGACAATTTGTTCTTGTAATCAGAGGAACTGGGTGCTCCAGTTACCACCTGTCTTCTCAGTACATGCCTCACTAGGAATTGGAACTCAATTTGTCTCTGCCAAACTTTGTTTCATTCCCTGTGAAACCAACTTAGTTGTGTGCTAGAGGTGATGCCACCCTGATCTGCATGACAGTTGGGTGATAGGAGCAGACTGAGAGAGGGTGCCCAGAAAATTTTTGAATTTCTTCTGCTGTGTGAAATGGAGGTCAATGAGTTTCATCTTTTTAAGGTATTATCCAGCAAAAACTTACAGTTGTGTTTTGTGCCACTTATACAAGGATTCGCCATGTTCAGCTGTGTACTGTACCACTTTTATTTGAAACAGTGAATCCCAACAAGTCTTTATCACAAAACATAGAAGGGAATCTTGCATTATTTGGGTTAAATGTTTTGAAAAGAAAAAAGTGCTTTTAAAATTCAAATAAATTACTTGGAGATGGGGGAGCAAAATAAAGACTTAGCATTTTTATATGCGTGGAGGGAGTCTACTTAAGGGCTATTGCATCTTTAACAGCTAATGAGCATACTTAACATGGCAATTTGCAAAAGTTACGAAGGCATTGCACTCAAAGTCACAATTAGAACTAAAACTGTAAATAGCACAAACTGGAGCTGTATTCAAAATGAGACATAACTCCATGGAAAAAAATATATATTTTAAATACGACCAAGGTTCAGCTGGATATGAAAGAAAAAGGGTTATGTACAGACAATGACTAATTTATGCAATATCTCTCTAGTGGATTGCCTGGATGCATCATACAAGCTAAATTTTGTCAAACTTTCTCTTTTGGTTCATGACAAAGAGATTTTCTAATAGTAGATAAGAAGGAGGAGCCACAAACCTATGTCATTCTGAGGAGAAAGCAGGTTATGAACTCAGCTTCACTTACAACAGAGACTGGTATAGTACCAAGATGAAGGCCATTAAAGTTTATTAGATTTGTCTAATAATATCAGCCAAAAATAGTTCAAAACATATATGGATTATTTATGACATCTAAAATCTGAAGTTAGTTTGCTTTCAAATCTCCCTAGTGAGAAGTAGTCCTTTATGATGATTTCATAGAGCTTGCCATTAAATAGCTAGACTGATTGTATTTCAAAGCACTTAAGGAGATATTTATTTCATGCAGCAGCAGGAAGCAGAGTGTGTTCTTGTGATACTTCTGCACTCATGAAAAAAAGGTTTGTTTTTCAATATGTAAATTTTGAATTTGCAAAATATATATAGAAAAGCTCTAATAAGATCCTAGAATGTCCAGTTCAATGCTTAGTTCATAGAAATGCGGGCTAGCCTGTCTAAAGCAGATTGGCATGGATGTTTGTCTGGGCTGACCACAGACCCAGTGCTCTTGTCTCTTGGGAGCAAGGCCAGGAGCTGCTGGGAGCTATGCAGAAATAGTCTGTGTTGGTCTTCTGCTCCTGATGTTAAAATCCTTCCCAGAACAAGCTCAGGTTATTCAAGCTAACTTGCTTCCTGAATGGTTATAGCCTTTCCACAAGACATATTTTGTAAATCCATTATACAAGTAGGCCGAGGCCACGTTTTCTTTTCTGCATGTAGGTTTCAGGTAATGCTCACAATTGCTCAGGATGCCTGGCTTTCAGGCAGATGCTTACTCAGGTGTAATCTTGCCTTCTATGACCTCGGCACATAAACATCATTGGAAGATAGAGTGTGAGGGTGGAGATAAATATTTGATTTAGATGTTCTCAAACATTTCAGAAAGCAATTACATCACGGCATTTTGACCAGGTAGGGGCACAGGAAAAAGACGTATTATCTTGGCAATTGAAGAATTTCCTTTCTGCACCTATATCTCCTGTATCTTTTGCTGGTATTTTCCGTGAGTCGGTTAATTGCTGCCTTGCACAAGCCTTTGTGGTGCAAGCTGTAACTGTACAGCAATCCTGAAGTCCATGATAAGCAAAGAGAGCACACTGAGAGGTTATAGTAGTTGAGATGCTGACTGGTCTCCTAAAACCCTTGGCTTGCCCCTGAGTCTGTCAAGGATTCCTTCAGCATTTTGTTTCTCTTTAGCACCCTTAGACAAATCAGCCATTGTACTCAGTAAGAAGTATTCATCCTTTGGGCCTTTCTGAAGACCAGGCAGTCTTTCACTGCTGTTTTTGTGCTACAGAAGTCCTAAAAGAAATGTTCAAAATGTGTTGATTCAGTTTTTTCTTTTTTTCCTTGAAAACATCCAGAAAGTTTTTATTTGTGTTTCATTATGTTTATTTAAATAATCATATGGGCAGAAACCCAGCTTTCTGTCAGGGACATTTGCAGTTCAGTGGCCCATTCAGGAAGAAGGTAGGAGAGTATGATGACAGGTTTACTGGAATGTGTGCCTTCAAAATGCAAGTGCCAGTTATTCACATAGTGCTCCCAGGGAATCTATCCTGTAGTACCATCTTTTTTGGTGCTTGTAACCTAAGCTACAGGTACACTACTTGCCTTTTGCGTGGCAAGGACAGAGACTGTAATGGGGGATTAGATATCTCATGCTGCTTTAAAGGTTTAAATATCACAGTAAAAGTAATATCTCTTGCTGTTTTTTGCGTAAATTTGAATATACTATTTTATTTACATTCAGTGGTGCCCACAAATCAGTGCTATTCAATTGATGGGTTGACAGGGCTATGATTCTCTGAATTAAGATGAGTCATTATTGGAAGGAGCGTCAGCAGTCTTTACAGAAAGAATAATTTTTTTGTTCCTCAAATTCAATTAATAAAGACAATATTGAATTAATTAAAGGATAGACATACTGTTCCTCAGATAGGATGGAATTTGGTTCTTATTTCACTTTTTTGTATTAATGAAGCAAAGAATTTGCTAGAATATCAGGTTGAAGTTTTATCTGATGCACTCAAGGCAGTAGTAGGTTAGATTGTTTTTAGTAACAGTTGGATAAGATTTGTTTGTGTTCTGAGTAGCAGACTTTAGCTGTTGTGCTACTGGTTTGAAATTTTTTAAAGACTCTTTTGTAGATGGGTGTATTACTGATACAACTTGTCAATTTTAATACAACTAGACACACACAAAAAAAAGTACGGAATTCAAACAGTTGCTTTAACAATAAACACTTCCAAAAGAATAATGCATAGATGAGTTGTAATTGTATTTTTTTAAAAAAATCATTAAATGTAAATGAAATGCATCCAACATCTGGGAGGGAAAAACACTGCCTTATGTAACAAAAAGACTCATAAAAACAAGAATTATTTGAGATCCTTGAACATAGTTTTCCTTTACAAAGAGATGACCGTTCTTCACAGAAGAATGGGAGTTCTTGTAGTTCTGTTTATGAAAGTCTCAACTTTGGAAACTGTACATAATTGGAAGCTTGTGCCACCAAGTATAGATGTGATGTGCACATATTTAATAAAAATGCAGTGGTTTACTCATGTCTTTTTATTATTTGCTTGTTTCAGTTTGTATCATTTATACAATCTACACAATAGTTGTTTGTAAGGAGCATTGTAGAGTACTGATGACTTTATACCTAGTCTAGATGAAGAGGAGTACAAAATGATAGAGAATGAGATAACATAGTAATCCTGACCTACTGTGTATCATCAGTTTGTGGAGGGGTGTTGTTTTTTTCAACTGTGTCAGCTAGGTTTGTTGTCTTCTAACTTATCAGTTTAAAAAATGAAGGATATGACTTTTTGTACAAACGAAAGGGCTGAATCAGTCCTGCCTTAATTTTTATCACTTTCTGCACATGTTTCTGTTGCTGTTACAGTAAATCTCTGCCCTTGTGATCTGTCATGCTAGAGGTTATCTTTTCTAGCTTCTGGGATTTCAAAGCTTGTTGTTGTCTTCATTCACGATTCAGAGGATGGTGGAGCTTGAGGCAGTGAACTGAGCTCTTTCATAACCGGCCATCTGTGATGAATTGCTGAGAAGGGAGATGCACACAATCTACTGCCATCATGGGTGGATAAATACAAGTAATGGTGAATAGGAATTACGCAGTCATTTTTTTTTTTTTTTTTGGCCCGCCCTGTGCAATAGGGCTGCTTTTGTTGTTACTGAAGAATCCTCAGAGAAAGATATTTCCCTGGCCTGTTCTTCATTTCCAGGCAGCTTTGCAACTGTTTCCAAGCTGGTGAGTCCCCATGGAGTATAGTCCATTTGCTCTCCTGTTCCTTTGAAAATAGGGACCCTAAATCTGTATTGCCTAAACAAATACACTTGTTTGTAAGCATTTCTAAATGCAATCATTGCCACATTCTACAGCTACAGTAGTGATGAGGTTTAATTGTCCTTCTTATTTTAAGAGCCTTTTGGAAATCTGAAATTGAGTTCTTTCTTTTTAAGACAAACTCCTGAATCATCTTGTTTTTAAAAAAAAAAAAAAAAAAATGCAGTTTGCATTGAAGAAATTTTTGAGGGGGAAAAAAAACAACAAAAACCCAACACTTTAAAGACCTCCCAATACATCCTTCTGCAAAGGAACTTTTTTTCAGGTTATCTTATTCTCAGGTACTTGTGGATCAGTTGCACTTATGCTTTGTGTATTCTGATAGAAAAAAAAATTAAAAAGGCATATTAAAAACTTTTCTCTCTTCTTAGCTGTGTATTTGGCTATTTATCATCAACATTTTCTAATCAGTGTGCTATTTTCTAACTAGTTGATGTACACCAGTTTGTGGAAGTGGAATGGGTGGCCTCATGCAGTATCCATCTGAGTTAGCCAGTACCCTTGTTGTTAGGTTTAGAACAGTCATCCTGGGATTGCTTTGAATTTTCAACAGCCATTTCCTTTGTATTCCAAACATAGTTGTGATGGTCATTCACGTGAAAAAGATGTTTTGATCAGTCTGGCTCCACTCACAGGTGGAGCATAAAGGTTGCTCTAGAAGCAGATCAGGGGTTCTTTCAGGACAGTCTCTTCAGGTTGGATCATTATAGTAGTTCTGCTCCTACAGTGAAAATCTTGATCCTGTCTAAAAGTTTTGTTCCTTCTAATCATCCTGGGATGATGCAGTCAGGACTGTTCTTGATTAATACTGCTGGCTTGCCAGTGAGGCTTATAATAAACATTTTTCTCCCCAGGTTCGTAGGCTTTTGTAGTGAATTACAAAGTGGTCTGAACTTCCTCTCAGTGAATGCCCACCAATATCTTCCTTTCACAGATGTACTTAGCAGAAAGCAATACAACATAGTTAATAAGACCACATGGTGCTACCTTGCCCACTGAGAACAACTGCTTGTTGCTGTCAAGGCACAGCTTTACTTTAACTGCAAGCTTTGAATATTAGAGATAGTAAGCATAATGGTATTAGAGCCTTCTTTTTATATCTGTGAGATCTTGTGTATACACTACTGAATACTGAAGTAGATGGTTGCAGTTGTCATGCTGTTTTACATAAATTTTAAAACTACATATGATGCTAAATATAAACTATTTGGGGGTTCATAAATGTAGCCCTGTAAGAATATGACAGTACTTCTCATGTGTGTGAAGGCTGGATTATTTCTTTGACATTTCTTTTCAGCTGACAGATTCAGCCATTTCCCAGTTGAATTTGAGAGGGCTGATGCACATCACTTAGTCTAAATGTGTAATATAAGTTACTGTAAAGCTATTTTCTCTGAAGGCTTTAGACTTCACAAGATATACATAAATAACTGTACAGAACCTGAATCCACTCTCCAAGTTAAGCTGTATGCTTCTATGCATCTGACTATATGTGTAGTGAAAAAGTTCTATACTTATGGACCATTCCCTAATATTCCTGTGGTACACATTTGATACGAGACTACTGCTCATGCCTTGATAGGCAGTGAGTCAACTGAGAGAATTCTGTTCATTTCTACAGATTTTTGCTCAGGCAGCACCTGTCTGGACTGTTCCTCATAGTGGTGGTAGACATCTGATAATTTGAGATCAAGATCAGGTCTTACAGAATGTTATACAGTACCTAAGGGACTGTTAAAGTATGCAGAGTAGAACTGATTGGATATCCTGAGTATAGCAAAGAAAAAAATGTGTTGCACTGAATTCACAGTAATATAGAAGATGTTACGTTAGTAGGCTAATATCTTGGAGAAAAGGATTTCATAAACAGGTAAATCCTCCAGAGAAATTGTTTCATGAGGAAAAAAACAATGCTGGAAAACTCGAAGATTCTAAGAATGGTGATGACAGAACAGAAAACCTTTTTTCCTTTTCCCCATTTATTTTTACTAGAGAGAGACACTGAATCATATGCCTCTTGATACTTTCAGGAATTGTCTTACTGACCAAATGGCCTACAGATAGTTCTACTAGTAAAAGAAGCTGATAAATAGGATGAGATATTATAAAGGGAAAATGTGCCCTGCTTACTTTTGGGCAGCACTGTCAACTCTCTATTGAATTTATGAGCTAGAGGAAATTAAACACCGACAGCATCACCAGTAAAGATAAGCATATATTGTTTAGGGTTATTGATTTACCCAAGTTTTAAAATCAAGCTATGTTTATGTTAATATCTCATATCTTTATCAAGTGACTGTTGTTAAGTAACTATAGATAATGATGGCAAACAAAAACTGCTTTTATAAATTACAGTTGTGCTGTTACATTTTAAGCTCTGGATTTGCAAATGTTTTGCCTACTGTCCTGGCAGAGCTCATTACGCTTGTGTGGTATTTTGTTTGGATAACGTAATTGTATCATCCATTTATGCACATGTTTACAGAGTTCTAGAAAGGAAATTAGAAATGCTGGAGCAGATTTCTGTCCAGAAGATTGGGAACTAGGTGCCTATGGTAGACTCTACATTCATAATTAAGCATCTAGATTCATGGAACTATTTACAAAGATGACAGATTCCTGAGAGTTTTTATTTGCTGTAGGTATACTGATCTTAAAACGAGACAATGGTCTCTGCAGCTCAAATAGGTCATTTTTCTTAACTTTTCAGCTTCCCTAGAGTTGCATATTCTTTCAAGCTTGAGGCATAACCGCATCGACTGAGATTTTTTGGTCTGCTTCTGTTTTAAATCATGTAGTAGGAAAAGGCGGGTGGCAGATCAGTATCCCTTCCTCTCAGTGATATCAAAGACCATTCGCCTTTTGGGAGTTATCTCACTGGCATGTTGGAGGGAGGCTCAAAGATCACAAGGGCTATAAGTCCTTTACAGAAGCTGTCCCACAAGACTGGTGGTGATCAGCAGGAATTGTGTTGCAAGGAAGGTGATGTTCTTATATATATATAAAGAAGAGCATTACTGCTGTCTACATCCAGGTTATTTCTGAGGTGATTGTTTAAAAAAAAAAAAAAAAAAAAGCTCCACACAGAATGCTATGAATCTTACGGAGGAGTCTGTAGAGGAATGTTATTTATCAATCTAAACTAAAGTTAATATAGAAATTCTCCAGCATGACTGTCACATTTGCTGTAGAGATTAACACACTGCTGTCTATATGCTATTTATATGAAAATGGAGGAGGGAAACATCAGGTTTTTGGATTTTTTTTTGCTTTTTTTTTTTAAATGAGGAACTAGGCAATGTAAAATTCATTTTCCAAAAACTGCAAGATGAATCTGCTGAGCAAAAAACATCTCTTCTGAGATGCAGACTGATGACACACATCTCTTCTTCTTTCCTTTGTTTGAAGTCCTCTATTGAGGTCCTGGTCAGACATAACTTTTCCTTACTTTTGCGAGAGGAAAAGATTAAAGTCTGTATCAAGTTAGTATGCTTCCTTGGTACTGTTTTTTTCTTTTTTTTTTTTAATCTGTATTGCTTGAAGCATCTTGAGCTGACACAACAGAAGGAAGAAGAAAATCCAGGTCAATTATATAGTATTACAGAGCTTGTCAAGAGGAAAGAAAAAAACCAAAATCATAAACACAGTGTGTATGAATATGTTTTCCTTAGAAACTATAACAGAAAATAAGAATTTAAGAATCTTTATTTTTTTCTTTTGCTCCTTTTTATCAGAGGCATTTGCTGGCTTTATTGCTATTTTACAAACAAAATTACAAGCATCCAAATAAGAATACAGATCAAATGTAGTCAGTACAGAATGGAAAAGGAGAGTAAGTAGACCTTCCTTTTGTCTGCTTCTCCCTCTCCCACCGCTGCCATGCTTTCAAATACCCGTCAGTTAAAGTTTTGGCTAACAAAATAAATCAGAGATAAGATTAAGTAGGAAAAAGCATTCTTCATTCCTGCCTTGAATGGTGGTGAAGGCTTGTTATGAAAGGTGAATGCCATCACTGTAATGCAGGCGCAAGCATCTTTGTAGCTCTTTCCTGCTAACAGGTAGTAGCTGTGGTAGCCCTGCCAACCTTCTATTTGCATGCTGCAGTCTTCAAGGAAAGGCTTTCTGTTTGGAAAACTTAGGTTGTTGAAGAGAAGTCTAATTTTCATGTTTCTAGTGGCTGCTTGCTATAGAAGCGCCTAGTCATTGGAAAGATAAGTCTTGGATGACCAGGTTATGAAACGTACTAGTGATGAAGAAAATTGATATCCTACACATGAATGCATCCACAAAAGGGATTTCAGAAAATATTCAGACAAAGAAGGTTTTCTGGAAAATCAGAATCAGATATTCAGATAGATTGGTGATCACTGAGTTTGCACAGTATAGGAATATAGAAGATGAACCTCTAAAAATTTACAGGTTTGAAAACAGTTGCAAACTGTCACATTGTAAGGCTTTTAAGTACATAAAGAAGCTGGTAAGACCATAATGGGAATTCAGAAAGCCTTTCCATGTATTGCAGTCACAGAATTTAGTCTAAGTTAGGGCTCAAAGTACTCCTAAAAGTTCTAGCAATAACTTCTCCCCTGCCTCCACAGAAATAAATACATCTTAAAACCATGCTAAGAATCTCTAAAGAAAGTTCTCATCTTGTATCCTACTATATTTTTATTAGTGACTTTTGCAAAAATATAAATTAAAAAAAGGGAAAGGAAAAGAGTAAAAACAGCCTGTTACTCTAAATTTGAAAGATTAACAACAAACAGAAAGACCACAATACGGGAGGAAAATGGAATCACCTTAAAGGGATAAGTAATATCAGTGGAATGGAATTTAACAGTGAGAATTGCAGGGTCATGCATTTAGAAACTCTTAAAAAGAACTGAATCTATCTGGGACAGATATTAGGCTGAGTTGCAGGAAGGAAAAAGGCTATTTTCTGTGGAGAGACTTAAGAAGCTTAGCTTCTTGGTCTATAAAAACAAAGGCTGAGAGTAGATATTATTATTCTGTATTATAACATCAAGAAGGTAAACATCTAAGATGAAGGAACTAAAGGGTCTGTAATGGAACAAATGGAAAGTGTTTCCTCTTCATACCCACATTTAAAAATTCCTAGCTGTCAGAGGAATGGGTTTCTGGAAAAGCCTTCCAATAGGAACAGAGAATAACAGCTAGTTTAAGATGTTTGTGAAAGGCTTTATCTCCTATTAGTAGATGGAATTGATGCCCCAGGTGGTCTCTAGTTTTAAATTCTTGTTGTCTTTTTATTTTTTGTGTACCATATCATAGCATTTGAAGTGTGTTAATAGAATTAGTTCTTAGCAAAATTCTCCCAAAACACTAGCCCTTCTTAATTAAAAAAAAAAAAAAGTATAGGCTTTTTCTGTTCGTTTTTATCTTGAAGACAGAATATGGGTAAGCATAATATGGTTTTAGCAAACACTAGAATCTGTTTATAGAATTGATTCAGTACTACCAGTTTGAGGATTTATGCTTTCCTGTGTCATGATTGTGGTCTACTAAATTCCCAGGAAAAATAAGAACATAATTCAGGTTCTTTTTGAGTGTGTTCTACTGACATGTCCCATCCATGGTCTGCAAGCATTTTACCCACTGTTTCTACTGAAGAATCAATTTGGTTTGGAGCATGGCTGAAGTATCAATAGTAGGAGACCATATGTGTTACGTGCCACACAAAGTTGGTTTGTTCATCAGCTGGAAGGTGTTAGAAGATCCAGCAGACCGTTTTATCTGGTTATTGCTTGGTCTTTTGCCTTGCACTTTTTCACTGGTCAGAGTCTCTAAATGATAATTTACTGTTGATTTTTGTTGTTGCTTTTTTTTAAACTAAATATAATCTTCTGTGTATACTTTTTTCCTCTTTTTTATTCAATTTTTTTTCCCTTTCTAAATGCTTTTTTTTTTTTTAATTTATATTTTGGAAGTAAGCAAACATTTGTTCAGGAACTATGTTAACCTAATAGCAATGCTGTATACTCCACTTTTTGACTACATTCTGACACACAGATCTCTGTTAGCTTGAGCCAGTTATCAAATAATGTTAGTAGATCAAACAGTGTTAGTTTAGCCTAAGATAATTGTTGGAATTTCACTTAAAGCTATGTCAAAAAAGGGAAGTAATTTGTTACTGTTGTTATCTTTTAGATAATGTGATCCCATGCTCAACATTTAAAACAGAGGACTCAATTTATGGAACTGTTTTCTGTTAAAAGTTAACGTTTTCTTCATACCATGCAGCAAAAAGACCTATCTATGCTCCAGCTAGTTTTTCACCGACTTGCCTCCATAATGGTCTGAAGTGTTTTTTCTTCCTGGAACAAGCTGAACAAGGCCTTGTCACAAACTGTATTTCAATATGAGGTTAAGAAAGAAAGTAATTTAATACTCCTAAGAAAAGTTGTAAGATGGGTAGATAAAATGAAAAGCCACTAAAAAAATGTACAGAGATAGTCTGGGCCTCAGATGCATATTCTACTAGATTGATGCTGATTTAGGAGGCATTCCTACTTATTTTGCTATGTTTAGAAGAGATCCACAAAATTACCAAGGGACAGCAATCTGATTCTGAATTAGGCACGTCCAGTAAGATAACACCCAAATGTATCACGAGCAAGATTGGCTAACATTACTCTTTGTGACATGCAGTGGAACAGATTCTCTGACTCAATATGTTATCTTGTAAAAGAAACATTGAGAATAATGACAGATAATATTGTCTATCCTGAAATTCAAAAGCTTGTTTTCTAACAGTGTGAAGGCTGAATACTGAATACTCTCTTTGTTGTATGCATTGAAGAGCAGAAGTTAAGGGAGGTGAGGAAATACAACAGAGTCACAAAAGCTACCTTCAGAAGTTTCATTCGTGGCCACTGACTGGAAAGCTGTGATAAAAGATCCTCTTTTGAGTTCAGTATCCAACCAGAAAATTTCAAAGAAAAAGCACACTAGCTCAGACAGAAATACTTTGTTCTTTTTACAACCTAATGTTGGCATAATGGGAAGAAGAAAATAACATCATTTTAATTAAATATGTTGTTTTTTTTTAATTTAACTGAATCAAACTAGATTTTTAAATACATTCAGTTCATACCGAACATCTTACTGTGTCTGTTATTTTTCCTCATTATTTCTAGGCTACCTTTTCCTTGTCTGTAGCTTCTGTAAAGGTTCTGCATTCTGTTTGTTCTCCCACCTTACTGTTGAAAACACTGGTGCTTAAGTCCTGTAAATCAATATGGTATCACTGTGCTTCGCCATTTTTTCTTTGAGGCCCATTGTAACTTCAGCTTTCTTTAGATATTTACCCAGCTCTATTACAAAAAAAAAAAAAAAAGGCTTGGAAAACTAATTCCATGTGCATTATCAAAATGACTATGAAAGTATCCAATATTTGTAATGCTTTTTGAAGAAGTCTAGAATTTCTTTTACAGTTTGAGAAATCATCTTGTTCTCTTTCTGTTTGCTACTTTGGAAGTGTTACTTAATGTCAAACTGAATGCATGTGAATGGTCGTGATGTGGTTCCTGTATCTAGAAACTCCAAGGTTCATGGCATTCTTGTTTTGTGTTGTGGCTTGCTTGTGCTGTGGAGTTGTAGCAGTACTTTGGTGAGGCGTATAGTACAGGAAAACAGCCAGAAGTCTTTTCAGAAACTGGATTCATAGGAATAATCTCTTCTTCTGTCCAATCACTATTTTCTGTAGCAACTCTTGGAAGAGAGCAGAGCTATGGAAGAGTGGTAGTCTGATTCTCTCTCTCTTCCTCTCACTTTGGAAGAAAAATAATTAGGACAGCGTGTTTTGTGCTGCTTCAGTTACACTGCCCTGTGCTTCTGGGTCATCCAAAGACTGGAACCTTAGATGGGTGCCTTGTGCAGTGCTTTGAAGCAGTGTCAGTATCTCCAGTAGCTATGGGAGAGAGCAGCTGTCTTAAGCCTGGGTATGTTGATAGTGTTCTTCTCCCCCATTCCTTGCGTGGTGCCTTGGACATATGTGGTGATCCAGGTGATGTGATTAATTACTGTTGCCACCTCACCTGTTTTGATATTACCAGTTCATCTTCATCGGCCCTAATTTGTGCATTTAAGACTTTGGAGTTGCTCTGAATCACCGGTTTTATTGTCAGAATAGCAAGTAATCCAGTGATGTGCTGTTCCTTTTCATTTACACAGCTGCTGCATTCACGTTCAGCACCTGCCCCAGCACACCCCTTGAAGGTGACCTCCTGTCCTGAGGCAAGGTGGGTTATGCTGGCAGCACACACACAGCCTAAGAGCTGCTGCACAACTGCTTGGAAGCACTGTGCTTCCTGAGCCAGTCTGCATCTTTCTGTTCTGCTCCTCTGCTCCACCTCATTTGTTTTTGACTGCCAGTACCTTTCCAGAAATTCCCCTTTAGGGGATTTGCTGTTTAGATGGGAAACTCTTTGCATTAAATATCTTTACCATGTTGTATCGTTGGTTTTTAAGCAGAACTCTCCATTGGTCTCACTAGGGAGTCTGTTTTCAAAATGAATGGTATAATTTGGCTCTTTAGCAGTAAGGTTTGTTCAAACAAGAGCAATCTTGGTTATAGACACAAGAATGCTTCCGAGCTGAAGGTATCAATGTGCTTTCTATTTTAAACCTGACTTTGAAGTGCCTTCCTGGCTGTCTCGAATTAAAAGTTTCAGCTCCATATTTCCTGTTGCATGCCTAACAGTTTTCAGTGTATGTGGGACAAGGTAGCACTAAAATGTGGAAGCATGGAAAAAGTGGACAGTGTTTTCTTTCTCAGACCAACTGCAGTGTTCACTCTGAGAAAAGAGCAGGATCAGGGAGGTGGTGGTGTCTTTGTATTTGGCACTGGTGAGACTGTATTTTGAGTGCTGTGTTCAGTTTTGGGCCTCTCACTACAAGAAAGTCATTGCTACCCTGGTATCATTACGTGGCTGGTAGGTAGAGCAGACACTCAAGAGGCACAGAAAGCAAAAGCTTTACTATGCATGTTTGTTCTCAGGCCAAACAAACAGAGTTAAGTGCTTTAATAGACATACATACTTGGAGCTAAACACAAAGAGATAACTTTGTGCACGAATCTGTGTAAAACTAAGTACTCCCAAGGGAATGTGCGTGATCCAGTGCAGTTCTTGAGAGAATGGTATGACATACAGGAGTGTACAGCTGAAGCAGGAAACAATTTTGAAGTGTTATATCAGCCCCAGTTCTTTATCTTTCTTTCTATCTTTCATAGATGTGCAGATCAAGTAGAGAAAGACATCATTAGTGGCAGTAATTGCTTTCTGTGCTCAAGGAGAGCATTTGAAGAAATACTATATAGAAAATATAAATATCAGAACTGCAATCTGATAGAGAATGAGGGCAACTAGTATAATCATTTTCCAGGGCCAAACTGTGATTTTATGTTTATGTTATGGGAAAAAGCACTAATGTCTTATAACACATCTCTTAATGTATTAAGTTTAGCATATTAAAGTCATTACTAGACAAGACTGATGTTCAACACTGACTGCTCATGCTTTTAATCTGTAATTTTACTGGGAAGTCATGCTCTGCCCAAACATTTGTTGTTGTTTTTCTCTTGCAGTAGACTTGAAGATCTGTTTAAAATCCTCCTTATTAAAATGAATGGATATTGAAATGTTCTGTTCAACAAACTATCATTGGTTTTGATATTTTTAAAACAAATTTATAAGTTTCTGGACTAGTTTAGCAAGTACTCTTTTAAAATGTAGTTAATTTGCTCAGTTGAGAGCACTAACCTAGTGAAGCATTTGTGGCGTATTGCTGAAACAAGGTTTTGTTCATTAGTTTGGTTTTGAATATAAGAATAAGTACATTCTTTTATTTTAAATAGAAAGCAGGTGGGTGAATACATATTAGACACCTTCCCAGGTGAAAGTAATTTGCTTCGACTGCTCCTGTAAGAGATACCATAAAAAAACATATCCTTAATATCAGTTGTAGCCAGAATTTTGTGAGCTTGTTCCTGAATGGAAGCTATTAGTTCAGCCATGTTTGGTACAGCAGCAGTTAAAGGTCCTGTGTTTGTATTTAAATTCTGAAAATCAACTGCGAGCCTCCATTTGCTGTTCAGTTTCTGAACCAGCCACACAGGAGAATTATATGGTGAGTGGGTAGGGACTAAATTCCCTCATTTTTATGCTTAGTAATGACTGTTGAAATGCCCTCCTTTGATCCCAAAGATAGGGGGTAATGTTTTATATTTGCAGTTTTTGAGGGAAGTAGTAATGGGGCTAATTGTAACAGCTGCAGTGCTGTAGAAAGGGATCCAGATTTGTGTTCCCTTCCCTTAGGCCCAATCCAAGATTGTTCTTTCAGCAAATCTAATCCTGCAATATTAGTAGGCAAAGAGCCCATTACCATTGTGACTTCTGTTGGCTTTGAGTTCCCATGTATCCAACACTTAACCGTCGCTGTGTGCCAAGGGGAAGAGTTGCCAAACACCTTTATAACCTCTGCATTTTTTTCTGTCTTGACATACCTGGCAGTTCACAGCCACATCTTCCCTAAGAGCAAATATTTGGGCCCCATTATTTACCAAGAATGTTACTAGGACTTCATTGAGACCTAATGGGAAGGTGATCATCAATTCCCCTTGGGAATTTTCAGCAAGCTTTCCTTAAAAATATCCACTGCCTGTTCCCTGGCTCACTGACAGGGGTTGGTGCAAGCCGTTTCCCAGCTTCCTGTTGGGATCTTGCACAATGGTGGGCAAAGTGGCAGCTGGATTGCCCGGAGGGGGAAGGACACTTGGGCTATCTCCCTGCAGAGGAGAGGTGTTCCACACGTAGCATACTTTAATTGCAAACAAGCAGCCTTTTGTGTACTTTCTGTAAGCTCATCTAACCCAGGAGTAGCTTTATCTACTAGGTCTCCTTGGGGGGGAGGGGGTGGTAGCTGACAACCACCGAAGAAGCATCTCCAAATACAGTGACTGGGAGTGAGAGTCGTCTTTCCTGCAATTTGATTTTCCTATAGAGTAGCTGAGTAGGCTACTCATAAACCTAGTCCAAGTAGTGATGATTTGGCTTCATGGATCAAGCTTTTACTACTTCAGCAGGCTATGGAACAGTGTAAGGAAAAAAATAAAACATTTTAAAATGTGCCATTAAAATTAACTGAAATATTTATGCCCTTGTCCTGTGAGTCAGCTACATTTTGACAAGAGGTCTGAGAATATGAAGAGGACGATGACAGTACAGTAAATATGATTTCAGCTGAAGAAAGTTTCACACTGCCTCTGTTGGTGACAGTCAGATGGAAGAGTATGTTTTCACTCACCTTTTGATCCCAAAAGCAAAACAAGGATTTGTTTCTCAGAGAGTGCCAAACAGCGCTCATTAGAGGGCAAAAAGAGAGAGATTCAGTGGTAAAATACGCTGGGCAGAACAGGAGGACACAATGGTGAGCATATTTTTAGAAGTCACAAATTATCATCCTTTGTACATCTCAATATCCAGCCACATCAGTGGAGGTGGCCATGCACTTCTGTTTCCAGGCTGATGTACAGCTTCACATCAGGAAAACAATGGAAAATTCCTCAAAACCATGGGCAGCCTTCTCTTTCTGCAGAAATCTTTCCCAAATAAGACCTTTCCCATATCTCCATAGTGCATGAAGATAACAGCTTTGTATTTGTTAGTAATCAGTCGATACTAATAGTGGATGGTGTGATAAATCCCTGATACTTCTGACATTTTGGTGTCCCACTGTACTTGTTCTGCAATCTCTTCTAGTCATTGCTAGAAGTTGAGGATTCTCTGTGCTTACTTTATAAATAGAGTTTATATGTTATCATTCCAGTTGTTGCAAGCTTCCAAGCCAAGAGTGCATTTCAGTCCAGCAGATTTGTCAACCTGTTGATTCAAGAAATT
>PPHD01013728.1:2266-17138 GCA_002909625.1 Bambusicola thoracicus | reverse complement strand
AATATGCAAGTATTTTGGTTTTCCAAGCATCTTTTGAAGGCTGTTTCCAAAAGGAGATGGTAGTGAAATTGAACTTCATTCTAATCTAATTCATTAATTCCTCTGTAATCTGACAGTAAAGAAAATGTTTCATTACCTGGATCAAATTCATACCCCCCTAAAACTGGCTTTGCCAGCTCTGAAGCTCTGTCTTTTTCTCACATAGATTCAATGTTTCCATTAGAACAGATGTTCTCTGGTTTGAATGGGCCCTTACTGCTTTTGCGGTTTAAAACTCTGCCATGTGTTCAGCTAGACAATGTCTGATTTCCCCAATTTTTAAGAAAATGAATTTTAGAGATTTGCTTTGATTCGCGTTAGTGTAAGGATGGTTATTTTTGTAATTTGTTTGAGGTAAGTAAATGTATGCAGAATTGCCTGAAATCCTAGGTTGATAAGCTGCTTGGTGGCTGAAAAATATATTAGAAATAATCTACGACGATATGAGAAAACAGTCTAATTTTCACCATTCTGAATAGTGAAACCTTTTACAGAGGTACCTATTATAGGGAAACCTTTTCCTTACACATACCTTCACTTACAATTTCCCTGTATTATTATAGCTAATGAGAGCCCCAGGAATCTTTGTGTTGTGTAAATGCATACCACAATAGATGATTTCTACTCTAAAGAGTTTAGAAATCTGACTGCAAGAGAACGTGTGTAGGAGGTACAACTACAAAAGAGAAGAGGGAGTAAGAAGAGTTTTATTCCCCAATGAAGAAGGGTCAAATCTGAGTGATCAATATAAGATTTGTACTTTATAATGGTTTTGTCTTAGTGAAAACAGAAACGTCGCATCACTACTTGGCTCTGAGCTGAAAACACACTGAAATTGTAGTAGGTTCCTTTTTTATTTGTGGTTGAAATAAGAGTTGTAGCAGAGAGCATTATCTAATTTGTGTCTCCTAATGAAAATTGTCATCAGACAGCAGTCCTTGCCAAAGAAAATAAAATGTCATCTCCAAAGGGACTGCACACATGAGCCTGTCAGAAATCATCCCAGGAGAGAAAGAGCTTTTATAACAACAACAAAATATGATGTTGTGTTTAAAAAATATCCATACAAGCACTATGATTGCTCAATGGGGAAAAAATATTCCCTGCTGTATCATACCTGGTACTTGACAAAAACTTAGCCTCCAAATATTTCTTTTTTTTTTTCTTCTCCTGGTCTAACTAAATAAACTCAGGCTAAGCTGAATGATACTTGAAATAAAATATCTGGAAAAAAATATATCCTTAATGTAAAGAACATTTTCCCTTTTGTTGGAGATGGCACCTAATATGGGGAATTCCCCCTTTTTCTGAAAGTACATTGATGCTGCTGTGAATCAGTGAAGGCTAAGATTGGTACTGAGATAAGGGCAAAGGAGTAAAAGCTTCTAAAGTCTGGTTATTAAAGTGCCTAGTCAAAGACAATAAGAGCTTTGGGCATGAATTCCCAGGGATCTGATATTTCCCTTTGAGAGCGATTTCCTTTTCTCATATACTTTTCCCAGCTCACTGGGTACTGACTTCTATTATGAGAGAAAAATACTGAGAGTAGAATTGCTGTATCTCTTTCCTCCCTTTGAAACAAACTCAAGTCTTGTGTTTCTCTCCTTTTTGCCTGACTCGCGTCTCTTGTTCAGGGCACACAGTGAGAGAAAACAGGTTTTCCTGGGTACAGTGCAGCATCACTGCTCCTCTCTTCCATAGAAATCACAGATGTGCCAAATGAACAGCCCCTCCAAATACTTCCGCTGAAAGAGCCAGGGGGAGCTGGGGTGGTAGGAATGTTCAACAACTTGGTATTGCGCTGAGGTTGTAGGCATGAAGGAGGATGCTCTACAAGAACAAATAAAGCTTCTGCTGGCCATGATAAATTATTCTAGGATATTGTTACTATCAGTGACAAATTCTAACAGGTGGTAACTTTCTGAAAGTTGTCCTCGGGGGAACTAGAGAGTAGGGTGCGGGATATAAAGGGGGAAAAACAGCACTTACTGTGATGGTTCCCGCTGTCTGAGAGCATCAGTGTCCCTGGAAATCTTGCTTCCCACTTATGTCAGGTCTGGAAGCGCAGAAGTGTTTACTGAGTTTTTCGTATTGATCTTTGTTCTTAATTAAAGGAAGTTTTACTGTGAGACATTATCAACTTTAATAAAGTTTAAATTGCTCTGTACTATGAAGACTTATTACTTGGCATGGAAGAAATCACTTTGCCATAAAAGGGAAAATATTGGTATCAGTAAGACAGATAACAGTAACTTAGTGATCTTATCTTAGTTTGTATTATGCAATCCTGAAAGCAGATCTAGAAATGGACTTTGGATGTGAAGGACGAATGAATACATCCGGTAATAGTAATACTCTTGATCAGGTGACCTTAGAACACTTTTAAAAAAGTGTTAAGTGGTCTAGAAGATAAATGAGGTTTCTTCTGATATTGTTAGGGTTAGTGAATCTGAATGTTTCAAATAAAAATATATTTATAGTTAATGAAAAGTTAGAGATTCACCACTAAAATTTCAAAAGGTTATTGTGCAATTCCATCTGAAAAGCTAAACTCTGTTTCCTTTGCCTGACCTGGTTATTTTCTATTCTCCCTCCTTTCTTCCCTGTCTTTTCTTTGGCAATATTCAAGAAGAAAATGAGATGAGAAAAAAGGAGGTGAATAACCAGCTTTAACACTTTACAGTAGATTTCGACATATGTACAGTATACTTTTCATGAAACAGCTGTTACAGATGTCATTAATTTCTCCATGTTATTCCAAGGTTTTAGAGAAGAGAACCCGAGGGATGAAGTGATTTGTGATGTCAGTGTAATGCAGAATAAAAAGTGGATCTCAAGTTTTCTTAAATCGTGGTCTCATATTTTTTAAAATTCATTCAAATTGTCTTTCGGGTCAACTCAGAGCTTTAATATCAGGTTGTCTCCTCAGTGATTCTCTTGGGCTTCCATCCTTGTCTTATCCCAATTTAGTGCCACTACGTGTTCCAAAAAATCAATAAAAAATTGCACATAAAGATTCAGATTGCTTGCATTTTTAGCAAAATCTCTAATGTGAAGTCAAGAAAAGGGTTCAACAGCTCCTTTCACAGAAGAAATTGACCGTGTCTGTCAGACAAGAGAAGGAGGGGAAATTGAATGAGTTTGCAAGAAAAAATATAGGGTTGATTGCCTCTCTGTGTTTCTATGTGAAAAAAAAGTGAAGTAAAATAAAGCAAAGAAAAGCAGAACCCAAATGATCCTCTGCTGTTCTTCTGAGGATTATCTGATGGCAGCATTTATGGAGAGCAGCTGTTTGTAAGTGCTCTATAAAAGTCACATTTGTATATTATTCCACAAAGACATACCAAGTATTTATAATACCTGTATGTGCCTTTTTTTGCTGACCTTTCTCAGTCTTACTTGGTATTTATTGTTGAAAGATTTTCTGATGTGATTGATGGATTTGGTTATAGTTTGTGTAATCAGGCTAGAAGGCTGTGTCACATAGCTTGCAGGAGCAAAGTGAGAATTGCAGGTTTCCATGGTACAAGTTATTTGTGCTATTTCAACTCGACCAGTCGTGAATGCAAAATCTGGATGTATTAGGGTACTTCTTGTGTTCCATGTTGAAAAACTTCTCTGAAGATGGTGACTGGTAACTAGGAAGAGATTGACCTTCTGACATAATATCAAGGAAGGCAAGTCTGTGTATCTGCTATCAGAGCTAGGTTAGGATATCAAAGTTCTGTGTTATGTTCCACATCTGGTGTCCATGACAAGTTTAACAAAACAGGCAGCCTTCTCACACTGCATTATTTTGTTACCTGAGAGTGCCACAATGAACTAGACTGAGTTTTCAGTATGTTGTGATCCCTAAGGTAACAGCAGCTGTGTCCCACATTGCCCAGCTCAGTATTGTTTCTAGCCTAAAAGTCATTGCAGATGCTTTTTAGCTGTCCCAGTCATATCCTTTTGAGACTGGAGGAAGAAAAACCTGGGCTTCCTGTCTCAGAAAGCTTCTTCAGACCTTCGGACTGAGTTCTCTATTGTCATTGAGTTTTACAGTTGTTCTTGACTGTTTTTTTTTTTTTTTTTTTTTTTTTTTTCATCCCCAGTTATTCAGCTCAGTGGAGTTTGGCAGAAGATGGCTGCTTCTTCATGAAGGAGTTGCACCAAACAGGTTCTACTGGTAAGAGCGAAACCCTCTTCCTCTTTTCCCAGACAGAATTCCCCCATGGGAACAGAGATCTTGAAATGAAAGCTTGAAGGCAGTGTGGCTGAATGCAGTCTTGTATCACTATCAGTCTCTTGTTGTTGGGATTAACTTTGAACTGTCATGAAAGGGGCATTATTCCTGCTGTTCTGTGTTTAAATAGCACTTGAAAGTGGGGTCTTTGATCTAAGAATGATGCACAACCGAAATATTCTGCATCTGAAGAAAGCATTGATTGGGGAGGGGAGAGTTCTGCAATTTCCTGTGATCATTTTGGGTTGAAACTTAACTAAATTCAGCATAAGCTTGCTTGCACTTCAGAGTGAAGTCTTGAAGTCTCTGAAGACAATAGCTTTTCTGCCATGGGTGACAGTGAACATCACCTGCTGCAGTGACTGATGTTATGCTTTTAACTGCTGTTACACCTAGTTCAAGTCCTGAAAATGAACAAGTTAATGACCATTGAAGTAGGCACACACAGTTCTTCACTATGAGCTTAAATCACTTTGTAATATTGCTTCTAGGCTGCTGTGCCAAGATTTCCAGTCTGAGTTCAAGCTTTGTGGATCAGCTGCATTGCATAAGTCCTGTTACTGAATCTTTGAATGTCAATCAGTTACAGCAGTGGTGAAACATTTGAGAGTTTGGTGCCAGGGTTACTTGGAAGAAATTTCATAGCTCTTTGTCACTGGTACAAGCTCTAATCTTCGCTGCACATATGGGTGAAAGTTGAGGAATCAAGGAGACCCTGCTCTATTTTCTTGTTAATATGGTTGTTTTAGACTAAACCAAAATTGAAGTTTAACTGTTGTATTTAGGCTTATTCCTCTTTTTGCTTATGCTGACATCAATCTCCAAGAGTTCTTGCCAGCTCTATCTAGAGGTGGAAGTTCTTTTGTGAGCAGATATTGGCTCTTGTCCTGTGAATCTGGACTTTAAAATAAAACCTTTGGATAAAACAGTCGTTCTGAAATCAGTATGAGATGAATCAGATGATTAAAGTGAAATCCCAATAGGTGACTACTGAACTATAAGTTTGTGCCTGTTCCTTAGGTTTTGAACATACTAAGAATTAGGAGTGGTTTGGTCAAATATTTTCTTTTAATTTCTGAAAGAAGTAAGAGCTCTAGGTCAAATTTACTTCAAAGCTGAATTAATATTTGGATTGCAAAGGATATAGATCAAAGATTTTGTTTGCTGCTCCTGATTTTTAATTCTTTCTCAGAATCTGTATTAGCTGAGGCTTTTGCAAGCTCAAATCCATTTTAAACTTAGGCTTGTTTTTCTGTGTTTGTATTCATGTATTTATGTCATCCCTGTTTTATTCCTATGGGGCTGCTAAGGGGGTTTCTAAGTGTCAGACACAAACACAGTTCATCTACATGTTTTGGTGTTTCTGGGCTAATAGAAATGGAAAGTCTTAGAAACTGGGTGATCCAGTTGTTGAGAAAGCCAACAAAATTGTGCTGGCTGAGAAAGGTCAGAGAAGGAGAGAAGGGGAATTATTGTCCCTGTTCCTGGATCTCTGTGTCTTGCACTTCACTCCAAACCTTTTGAAGGTTCCCATCATTAGTTACAGTAATGGTTTGTCATAAATTGAGCAGATAGATGCCTGAAATAAGAATAATGATGAAAATGATCATTTTTTCCTTTTTGTGGAGCTCAGACTTTGAAGGCCTCTTAGAACCTTACAAATAAGAGAAGACCTGGAGCTTCAAAGGCAAATAAGAAGCTGAATAGATGAAAAGATGTTCCAACCACCCATCTAATTCCCTATAGCCATAAACAAAACATGAAACTGCAACTGTGTATTTTCACCTTGAACAAAATGTCCCTTAGATAATATACCTCAGTGTAAACTGAACTATAATTCTACTATCAAAATTAAAAATAATGTAGCTTATAGAGACAGTGTTAAATCTTGTTCTGGATTATTTACTGGGATCATAATTGCCTTGGAAAATAAAACCAGCTGCAATTATATGGCCACTGCCAGGCCTCATAAACATCCACAATAGAAAACAGATGTGTAATTGAGAGCAACATGGCTTTTCTACACAGCAGTCACTGAAGTTCTGAATCAGAAGGACAGCCGTTTGCACTCATAGTGTAGCCACTGCTGATCCTCCGTGCAAAGAAAATGAAAGGGAACTGGGACATAAGAGGGTGCAGATGAGCAGTTAAAATCCAGAATTCTATAGCAATACCTGTATAGGCATATGTACAGCTCTTGAGTAGGTTTGGTAGAGCGTGACTCGGTGCCTCATATTTGTTTTTTGAGAAATTATTATGATATGCAGAGTTTAATCAGATTGAAGGCATAATACTAACTTCCAGTTATTCTTGAGGGCAGAAATGAACAGTAAAGGAAAATATCTCAAAGTCACAATTTTTCAAGGAAATAAGCCTACAGGGACTCTCTCTCCTGTTCCTGATGCTTTTTCTAAATCAAATGGATTTGAAAGGATCCACCAGGACACAACTGTGTTGCTCAGAGAATGATGGCTTTATATTCTCTGTAGAGAATGAAGGCTATATTCCAGTATCTAAGAAAGGCTTCATTTACTGGAAGGAAGGAACGTCTGGAGGGTGTTCCATCTAAAAGAATTTGAATAGTTGATGCAAAGATGCATTCTCTTGATTTCTTGCTGATATTTATATTTGCATTTTATTCTGTTATATTAGTTTACTGGGTAGTTTGTGGGTCACTCTGTCCAGAGTAAGACTGCAAGGATGATCCAAGGGATGGAACACCTCCCCCGTGAGGGCAGGCTGAGAGAGCTTGGGGCCATTCAGTCTGGAGAAGAGGAGGCTCCAGGGAGACCTCAGAGTGGCCATTCAGTATTTTGAGTGGGGAGTTAAGAAAGGACAGACTTCATAGTGGGGAGATTTAGATTGGATAAAAGGAAGAAGTTTTTTACAGTAAAGGTGATGAGGCACTGGCACAGGTTGTCTAGAAGGGTGGTGTATTCCCTGTCGATACTTGAGATCAGGCTGGATGAGACTGAGCACCTGATGGAGCTGCAGATGTCTCTCTTTGCAGGGGAGTTGGACCAGATGGCGTTTAAGGGTCCCTTCCAACTCCAAGGATTCTGTGACTCACTCTAAGTCTTTTGAATAATCAGCAGTGGGCTTGCTAGTTTTAGTTTTAAAAAGACTGCTGCAAGTGCTGCCAGAGAAACATTTAACATCTTCTGTCTGTTTCCAAGAGAATTTTCTTTTCTATTCACTTACTTTTGGTTGTTCTGTGAAACATTCTCTCCTACTACCACTCTAGAGAAATTTAAACCTCTGAAGATCATTAAAGTAATCTGCCGATGCCTACTGCATAGCTGTGAGAAAAAGCTCTACGTAGAGACAACTCTTTGTAGCTCACAGGTGTTTTGTGTTCTTCCATCATCTATTTCATTAAAAAGAATCATTAACATGAAAATGGGATCTTTGTTCCTTCAGAGCTCATCCCCTCTTTTATTCTTCTACCCTCAGCTGTAAGTGATGCTCTGACATCTGCAAGTGCGATGAAAGAGATTATGGAGAAATGTATCTGGAGTGCAAGAAAGAGATGAGCAGATAAACCTTTAAAATCAAGTGTGTTGGGCAGTTTTTAGTGAAGGGCTGTAGTGAAATTGTTATTTCTAATTGTTGCTGTAATTAGGGTATCTTATCACATGTCTCTCTGCATAATCTAGATATGTGAAAGTGGTATACTGAGGAAAGCATAACGTACTCAACTCTAAGTGCTTGATGGAAACATTAAAGCGTACACACCGCATACGCCTCAAAGATACTGCAGTTCTGTACTCTATCCACATTTTTTGTACTTTTTTATTATTTCTTTGTTTGGTTCTTGTTATTTTGGTGTTAAATGTACTGCTACAGAACAATACATGAAAGTTAGCAAGGTGCTTGGTTATTCTGGAACTGTGCCACATGAAAACAGTCTAATTGCTAGGAAGGAGTATTCTAAGCAATACTAGTTCAGCGAGTAAACAGCAAGTTAATGTATATGCTTTAATGTTGATAACATAGTGCTTACTAATGTGATCGGTATTAGGGGAAGAGAGTGCAATAGATGTTAGATAAATGCTTTATCTAAATGCATGAGTTCATTTTTATAATCTTTGTTGATTTTCTGCATACGTTCTTGGAATTTTGCTGGCAAAGACTATGGTTTGTAGTGAACGCAAACACGAGCATAATTGTTGCATCAATCATATTAGGAACTACTTTATTTTTTTCCTCCTGTAAGTCCTCCTGTCATCCAGTCAAAGCTCAGCAGTGATACCTTGTAACTTTCAAATCCAAATATTCAGGACCAGTGGCTTCAAAATGCCTAGTCAAAGTGTGAGTAGTTTGCTATGGCCAACATATACAAGCAAAATTGCTCATTAAAATATAGAATTTTTATTTTAGTCCTTTCATTAAGTCATACATCCAGACAGATTTTTTTAATAATCAAAATATCATGCTGGCCTTACAAAAATAAAATAATTGATTAAAAAGCTCATTAAAATGTCTGCAGAACGTATTTTTTTGAATTGAAACATCTTAAAAGATTCTCAGCTAATTCTGATCAGTCCCTACCCTTGAAAAATTTAGAGAAAAGAAAAGGAAAATAATAAAAATGTCTTACAAAGAAGCATAGAGGGAACAATGGAAAAATTCAGCTAGTAAATGATATAGAGTTATAATCATCAGACCCATCACTGCAGTTAATTTCTTTTCATATTTGGTTACTGCACACAGACAAGCAGGTGGGAGAAATATAAAAGAAGTATCAGTCCATGCTTCAAGAATCTGACTGTCGTGATCAGACAAAAAGTACTGCTTGGGATTTTCATGTACTGTACGAACATGGAGATCGTTGTATATCTGATTTTCAACAGGACTGTGCATCCATGATATTAATGGTTCCCTAATGACTTTATGGGAGATATGTCAGTCTGGGAAAAGGTGTTGCTGTGTCTCTGCTCCATCTCATGTTTTTTCTGGGTATGGGAGAGTGGAGAAAAGGAATGCAAAGATCATTTAAAAACAAACAAACAAAAAAGCAGCTAACCAAGCCTTCCATTCAAACAATACAAAGATATGCATACACACTGAAAGGTAGACAATGATAAACCCGTAAGCGGCTGGGAGGACAGATGAGTAGATAGGACTGTATATGTGGTTTTTTTTATGAGCAACAGGAAAGAAAGATAATCTTTAGAGTGGAATTATACAGCATGTATCTTTTCTTTTCCAAAGCTGGGTAGAAAATATATTTTAAAAGGTCTGACTACGTTCATTGTAGCAGCTGAAAGAGCTGAAAATCAAGGGAAAAAATTGTGTCAAAGCCCTGTTAAAAACTCCATTATATTCAAGCGGTTGGAGCAAGCCAGGCAAACTGTCCCTGCTTTCTTGTCAGATTTTGGCTCGGTGAAATTTACACACCTACCCAGGTGGGCTGAAGCAATTTAAATGACACGGTGTCTGGGCTGTTTACAGATGATGCTGTGTATTGCTAAACAAGACCTTTTAATCACGGCAGAGAAACTGCTGGCGGCTGACAGGGAAGATGCCAATCAAAGGGCATTGTGACAGCCTGGCTAGAAAATCATCTGCTTAATCTAACACAAAAGCCACACCTGATGAATTGGACTGTACTAAAAAAGTTGAATAAGAAAATACATATTATTTTATAGCTTAAAAATGGTTGAGATGAGCACATGCCAGACAGGTGCATCATGGAGGGATCCACAACAGATTTTAGGGGATCTGAATTAAGTAACTGCCTCACTAATATTTTTTGGTAGTTTCATGGGTGCCAGCCTAAAGGTACAGGTGGGCTGCAGGCTAGCAATACTGTCAGGTACCAGAAAGAAGAAAGCATTTGCAAACATCTCTTTCTTTGTCCATTCCGTGCTTGTGCTACTATTAACACTGCTGATGGTGAACACCATGTTAGAGCACATGGTCACCATTCGTTGCCCTAGACGCTTACAGTTTTCTCACCAGAAAGGTCAGCATGATATCCTGTCCAGGCAGGGTGCAAGAAAAAAGCATGTTCTCTGTTGGCAGTGTTCACCAAAGATCCCGGTGGTATTTCAAAGGATTTAATGAAAACCTCTGCTTACGGTTCCCAGATGCTTTGACCCTCATGTAGCTCTATCTTTTTGCTACAAGTGAAGGCTGAAATCTCTTAGATTTATCCAGGGAATCAGGATTTTATTCCTGTCTGGCTTGCAAATATGTACGGCCCTGCCAGACCCATGTGAATCAGCAAGGAAAGGAAATTAAAAAAAAAAAAAAAAAAAAAAAAGGCATGCAGCATCCTCTTTCTGTTGCTGTTAAAAGCTCACTTAGATTCTTTGGATTTATTATAAGTCTTGGTTCTTAAGAAACTGAGACCCAAAATACAAATGTTTCTTCTTTGGACAAGGATGAGAAAATTAACTGAAATCAGGCAGCAGGGTACTGATAAAACTCTGGTCCTCTGAGTCTGTAATAATCAGGTCCTCTGGTCCCAGTAGTTTCTTGAGAAAACTTGTTACTCAGTTCAGGATTAGTTGGAGAAAAATACAACTCCTCAGTCTCAAAACCTTAGTTTGGCATAGTTCCATTTTGTGAGGAGGGAAATAGGATTCTTGACCCTATATGATTATTGTGGAAACACCATAGATAGGATTAAAAAAACCCTTGAATATAATCCTAAAATTCATCACTGAATACCACCTTACCCATTTATCAGACTTTGCCCCCTCCTCGCTTTGGAGTTTTGTCCTGATTGATATGCAGGTTGGTGTGATTTGTTAATCCAATTTCAACTAATTTATCTTTAAAAAAAGAAATTATCAAAAGATATTTTATAAATGAGGGAACGTTCCCATACACTTTAGCTTTTCCCCAGTTCTTCATGTTTCCCTTACTGAAGCTGTATGGATGTTGACAGCCATTAGTATACCTGCTTCAAATCTGGTTTTTGGGCATTCCTCAGTGCCAGAAGTCTGCAATACTTATAACTCCAAAACAAGTCAATTTTCAACAGGTGCTGGACTAAAAAGCTGGTTGCTCTGGATACGTCTATAAAGGACAGCACATGAAGGGAGTGAAACAATTACATAGTGAATCTAGCTGTGGATGTGTCTGGGTGTATGTCAGGAAGATTTCAGTGCTATTTTATGTTGTACGGTTAATGAGAAGCATATTCTCTAAGAGTTGACTTGACACTTGCTGTAAATGACTCCCTGACCTCCTCCAGAGCATCCTCACTGGGCCACAGCACTACAAGATGCTGGAGACACATCTTCACACAGTGGGAAGGCATGATTTTATTAGACTGTACCAGCAAAGAAACAGTAAATCAGGGAGATTTGGTGCCTGATATCAGGGAGCTGAGTTCAGAAGATAAAGTTGGAGAGTACTTTCCTCCTCTTGCAGCTCTTCAAGCCAATTCTTAGGAAGATGACTCTGGTGTCCTGCAATACATGAGATAGATGTAGACAGGAGAGTCTTAAAATCATGATCTGTTTCTGGTAACTAAGTTTTGTTCATTTACATCAGATTCTGATTTTAAGACATTCCTCCTGCCTTTGTGTTACTAGCGATGGATGCTTACCTCACTGAAAGCTCACAACCATTTATTTTAGTGTTAACATCAACGCATATCTGGTTTTCCAGGTCAGTGTTGCAGAATGGAACAAGTAGGAAGAGTCTACCTGGTTGGACTTTATTCACTGCACTTTTATCTCCCATCCCCTCTAGAGGAAAGGTGACGAAGTCAAGAACCATAGGATGGATTTGGCCCAGTGGCTGCCAGTTGAATTGCACAAAATTAGAGCATTTCATCTAATTGGATGATGATGGAAAAATAGTGCAGAGGTACAGAAGAGAAAATCTAATTAGATGAAGATTAGAGGAAATTTATTGGCCAAGGATAGAGAAAAAAGTGCTGATTTACATCTGTATGGAACCTAGGACTTTGTTTCTAAAACAAATCAGGAGAATAAAATGATTAAGAGATGTAAAAGCTAGAAAACATTCTTTAGAGAATATGTAATAAATAGTAAAATCTGTAAAACTTCACATAATAGGTAGTAAAGAAACCACAAGAATTCACTGCCTTACTAAACTCCCTGGGGAGTTTTTTTCATTGAGTGAAAAAGGAACAGAGAGTATCAGCAAAGTCCTCATGGAGTGAATTTTGTAGTAAAAGAAAAAGGAGCCTGAAGGACTCTGTGCACTATTTTTATCTGTGCCACATAACAACTGTGTGATCTTGGTCAAATCAGCGAGGTCTCTGTGCTCTTGACTAATCAGAGGAGTTGATCTGTAAAGCTGAGGCCAAAAATTTTCCTCAACCCCTTTTTCTGACTTGTTCTACTCATCTTGTACTTTTCCATAGATCTTGAGCAAATCAGTTGCATGCAGGGAAGGTTACTTAAAGGTTGATTGTCAAGTATCTCTGGACAAAAAGCTCTCTGTTCAGGACTACGCATTACTATTTTTATGAATGGCAATTAAGATTTAGAGTGGTATAGGAGCATCAGTGGAACTAGTAAAATTGATGCTACCACGGACTGTACAAACATCATCTGATGTTGCTATTTGCACTCTGGCCTTAAAAACAGAAACCTGCTGTTCAACAATTTGGAATAAGCTGTCAAATTTTTTAACATGAAGTGACAGCATGTGTCCCAGCGGCAGTGAGGGAGCTGGTTTTGCATTGGCAAGATTTACGATAAAGGGATTCATACAAGAGCTGAGGCTAAAGGAAGACAAATCCCTGAAGGCAAATTCTACCAATAATTGAATTACAAAGCCATTATCATGTGCTGAACAGTGCAACTTTATGGCTCTATTGTGACAGGATAAAGCTTGATAGAATATTTATGTTCATAAGACAACTTTGGCACAAGGATCTCTTAGAGTGTGTCTCTAACAGCCAGAAAGAGGATCAGGACAACTTGTCATGAGGGGAGGAGAGGGCATATAGGCAAATAAGCTTTTATAATGACTGAGGGATGAAACTGGGTTTTCTTTGCTATGCCTCAACTTCCTGAGTGGCACTGTTTGACAACCTCTTCTAACTTATGTTTAGTCAGTGCTGATAAGCTCAAAATAGCCAAAACTGCATGGCTCTCATTCTGCTCACCTAAGCTAATGTTTGTCAGCTATCTACCATCCTGTGCTGCATGAACAAATCATACTTTTTTCTTAAAGAGAAAGTGAGGGATAGTCATAGGAGTACTGATTATGTGCTTGTTCATTTCTTCTGAGTCACTAGAGATTTGTGTAAGATCTCAGACCCCACAAAAAGAATGAACCACATTTGCACTCTTATAAGTGGTTCTGTTTGTGCAAAGGTGATAGAATTTCTGTTCTTCTAGCCCTTCATTCTGGGCCTTTTTTCTTCCTTTCTTACAGCTCCTTTAAAGAAGTCTCAAATTGCTTAGCTTAAATTACCAATGATCTTGGCTACTGTAGATATCTTTAATAGAAATAATGTATGAAAATTTTGCCATCAAACTTACTGTGCATATAGTCTCAGATATGGTGTGGCTCTGTCTGAACTCAAGCATCCACTATCAGAGACATATGAAGCTACTTTTCAGGATACTCAAGCCCATGAGATGGAAAGTCTATATAGCCTGAAGCTCTTAGTTCTTTGTTTGTGAAAACTGGTAATTTGAAATTAAGAATACCCCATTTGGAAGTTTTTGCTATCCTCACAGTGATGCCCTTCTGCAGTTCTGAGTGGTCTGATGGCCTTACAAGCTTCATCTTTTCCTAATATCCATAAATAATTGCTTTTTCCCATAAAAGTGAATAAAAATCTAGAAGAAATGGAAATGCAGGATAAAAAGGTCTTTATTATATCTCATAGGATCATGAAATAGTTTAGGTTGGAAGGGTCCTCTGGGTCCCTCTGTTCCAGTTCTCTGCTAATGCATGGCCACCCAGAGCAGTTTGCCCAGGACCACATCCAGATGGCTTTCAAATACCTCCAGGGAGGAGATACCACAAACTCCCTAGGCAGTTTCTGTGACTCTGAAGATCTGGCAGGCCTCGGAGCTAAGATTTTAGTGATAAGTCAGACAGAGAGATGGCAAGAGGTAGGTCAGAACAGAAATGTGCCAGCTAGCATTTACTTTGCCATGTGCACTGCCAGACTGCTTTTTTATTTTCAGTCTCGTTCTAAATCAGAAGATGATTCTGGGTCTTTCCCTTGTGCTGCATCTCCTGGTTGGATGTGGAATCTGCATTCAGAGCAATTACTGTGCTACAGACACTGATATTGATCTGTGAAGCTCTCAAATGCAGATGGCTACTTAGCAAGCTAGAAGGGAATTAAAATTTTAGGAAGCAACTTTGTAATAGGACTGGGGGAATATTACATGTTGCATAACATGAGCATCTTCTGTAAAGACAATAGGGTAACTTATGTTCCTTTCGGCTTTTTAAACCTTCTCTTTTTCCCTTTTCTTTCTNTGGGTCTTTCCCTTGTGCTGCATCTCCTGGTTGGATGTGGAATCTGCATTCAGAGCAATTACTGTGCTACAGACACTGATATTGATCTGTGAAGCTCTCAAATGCAGATGGCTACTTAGCAAGCTAGAAGGGAATTAAAATTTTAGGAAGCAACTTTGTAATAGGACTGGG